>JAHWFP010058327.1:79289-95573 GCA_023313725.1 Lithobius niger
CGACTAACGACAATTTCAAACAATGGTTGCTCCCCTTCTAGGACAATTGTTTGGGCAAGAGATATTTTTCCGTTAGTCTGACTTTGACTGTTTAACAGTTTTTTCACTATCTTCGTTCACTACCTTCCTATTCTGCTTTGTGTTTGCAATCGCCAGCTAGTGGGAGTGGGAGTCGGTGGGTGGGGGGAAAGAAGTTGGAATTTGGGTTATTAATTCATGCGATAACTAAAGAATAAAACGTTTTTGGCCAAATGTTTATAGGAATTATGTTCTTAGTTTGACGCAAGGAATTAGTCACCCAAGTATGGACATAACCTTTTGTTACACCCTGTAGATAGTTTTTCGGCCTTCTTCGTTAAATACCTCTTTTTGGAAAAGGGTACCCCCTTACTAAATTTTTCTTACTTGCCGTTTTGTCAAGGGTAAGTTTACCAATGCTTTCAAGTCACGCTGTGACGCAACTTTGCTTAACTTTTTTGCTTTTTTTAGGGGAGGGTACTTTGTGCACCGTCAATCTCTATTTCTATTTCTATTTAAATACCTTTTTTTTGGAAAATGGGTACCCCCTTACTAAAATTTTCTTACTTTCCTTTTTGTCAGGGGTAAGCTTAACAACAGGGTGGAGACAAACCCCTGTCACTTCTCAGCTCCCTCTCCTCAAATACAGCCCAATATTAAACGTAGCTCTAGGGACAAAGCAATGAAAGTAACTCTGTTATCTGTCCTTACAGTATGAAGGGAAACATACTTTCTACCCAAAAATGTCTTTTAGATCTGTTACTAATCATCCTTATTGGTAACGCTCTAAATTTCAAACTTCACACAGAAAATTTCATCTCCAAAGTCATTTGTAAAGCTTGTTTTGTACTGAAGGGTTTCTCCAACCTTACACGCCCTCGCTGTCTGCTATATTCTCCTCCCAGTCTTTGGTTACTGCTCCCAAATTTGTCGTCCCTACAATCTTTACTCACTTAATCGTCTTGAAAATTGCCAACGTCACCTTACCAAATGGTGTCACACTATTCGTTCCTTACCTTATTCCGAATACCTACGTAAAATTGGGCTTTCATCCATTCATGATCGTTTTCATCGTGGCGACATGATACTTACCTACCAACTTATTCACAATCTCCTTGATGTGGACCCTTTTCTTTCCATCATTCAAAATATCAACTTCACTCGTGGCCACCCTCTCTGTATTTCTGGCACTATCTCTCAGACTAAACTACACTTTCACTTTTTCACGGAAAGGTTTGTTAAACTTTGGAACTCCCTCTCTCAATCTTCTGTTTGTGCTCCTTTAATCAACGCTTTCAAATCACGCTAAGACGTTCTAGTTGCTTAACTTCTTTGAGTTTTTTGGGGGGGGTGGGTGCTTCGTGCACAGTTAAACTCTATTTCTATTTAAATTAGCTCTTAACTAATTAACACTATGGAAAAAGTTGCTTACCATTTGGGTTAAATCCATTGGAGCACAATACTCAAAAAAACTCGGCGAGGGTAACTAATAAGTGTCAGCAAAGTGTTATGTGCACAAAGTGTTGTAACATAACCATGAAGGCATACAGACTGTTAGACTGACCTGCATTTTTATGAGCCTGGGAGCCACTTCTGTTTTGGAGCCTACTGTGCCAAACAATACTAATACAAAGGGTTCAAAGGGTTTAACGAGCGTTAACCACTCCTGATACTAATACTTTTATTCACAAACAATATGTGACTGTTCACAATCAATGTGTGACTGTCTCTCCTCAGGCACAGCTATTACCGATTGTCACTGATTGTTTTTAGTTATTAGTTTTTTACTTCACAGTAACAGCACGAAAACAAGCTCAATCTCAAGCTGTCATTACAGAAGTTACTCGTAATGAGAAACAAGATGTATTCGAGGAAAACATGTCGGCCATTTTAATAGTCTTCAGACTTCACCGAGTTAATTTTCTCCGCTTACATGTCTTCTTATTGCGTTGCAACCATCAGAAGATTTAACTGGCATGAACTCCTAGATGTTCCACAAAGTGACTTAAACTTTTTCCAACTTGTGTTGGGGATAAGTGTAGATCCGACCAGCGGCAATCGACTTAGAGGTGAGACATAGTTCAGTAGATAAATAATGAGAGATCATCACTTTTTTCCTCGTTTTTTCCCCTTGTGAAGAAAATAAAAATAAGATATGGTCACGAAAGAGAAGCCTAGTTCAACTTGTGTCCTACATCAAACAGCCTCTTCATCCCTACTGACACACAAATGAATTGGAGTAAAAAGATCCAAGCACCTCTAAACGTATTTGTAATACTCCCGTACTCTCCCTTGACGACACTGTCCATTCTTTATTGAACATAGGTCTATACACAGTAGAGGCCTGTGGCAACAACCACGCTCTACAGAAAAGGAGCGTGTCCCCCATTCTTAAAACCGTAGGGAATGTGTAAACACCTTCTAGATGATATGGACCAACCCCTCAAGGGAGTTTACAGTTTGGTGCTTCCTGCACTGGGTTGGGTCCACGCACTATGGATACAAGTTAAGGATCTTCATGTCCCCGCATCTGACAAAAAGTGCAACCAATCAACCAACATTTTTCAATGTGGTGTCCGTTAAAGGTTACGATTCGTGTGCTCACTTTGCCAAAAAAATTAGGCTGAATTTTACAGTAGCATAACATTTTAAATAGTTACCAATAGTAAGGTAAAATACCTGTTATGTTGTCTCCACGAGATGCCAAATAATCAACTGTAAATAGTAGCTAAAAATATTGTAGACATGGACGAAGAAGGTAACATTATTACTAAAAAAATTAGAAATGATCAAACGAAATTTTATGTCTATTAAAAATTAATTATTGCAAAAGTTCAGCTAGAATCTCTAAAGAGTCATTAATCATGCAGAAACCATATTAGGTAAAAAAAAAAAAGAGTCCCATCATTTTGTGGGAATATTTTCTCAAACTTTTTGTTTTGGTCATTTTTGAACGGTTGGCCCTCCGTGAGGAGCATGACCTGTCGTGTTGCCGAATTGCTGTTTCGCTTGCCAATCTCCCCTCAACTGGTGTTGTAAGTGCGTCTGGTCCTTGTTGGAAACTGTGTTACCACCTCTCGATGGGCCTTGTTTGATCTGATTGTCATTTTGAAACCTTTATTTTATTAATTTAGCGGGTATTGTGTCGAATTTTTTTCAAATTACCCTGGATATTTACCAAACTGGGATGATTAATTAATTTTGTTGTTTAATTTGTGTTCACTCTTATTTTTACAAAAACGAGTTTCAGAGCGGTTCATGCAAATCTCCTCTCCTCGATAAAAAGTGAAGGTCGCTTTTGAGATGATGTGAAAGTGAAATCTGCTGCATTTAGAAGATGTTGGACTTGCGACCTGGTGAAAGGTTCCCACCCGTCTTTTCGATGAATGCCCACCCTGGAGAAGGGAATGTTTTCCTTTGACTGGAATTCAAGCCTAGTTCACCTTTCCAACGCTGAGGGATCAAGCGTTTTGGGGACTAAGGTCTGTTTCGGGGAGTTCATTTGGCCAATGAATGACCGAATTACGCAAGAAATTGAATTCAAAAGGTAAATATTCTACTCAATTTTTCTTTCTATTTTGTCATATTAATCATATGAGTTTGGTATACGCCAATGCGGAGGTTATATCCTAAAGCCAAAACTAAACTGTTTCGTCCGTTGTGTGGCTAATTCATTTCTCGGCCACATTATTTGGAAGTGTCGTTTCGTATTTGAAGCCCGTTCATCGAAGAGCTTTTAGGGTTAAAGTGTAAGATTTTTCATCGAAAAAGTACGAAGACGCCCGAATGGTTTTTTTTTTTTGGAATGTGCAACTAATTCTCTTTCTCCTGTTTATTTTACATGAGCCATTTCTCGTCATTCAGGATTGAAGCAAAACGTATAAAGGACAATAAACAGATAAAGGACGGATTTGCCACCTGCTATTTGGCCATTGTGGTTTAATCAAGGGTTACATGTGGTTTTTTATAACCTCTATTGCATGTTGTGTAAACAAAAGTACCAAGAATCATTGATATTGCACGCCGGTAGATTGATTTGTTTTAACATAAAAAATTTTTAATACGAATGTTGTTTAATGTATAGAGTATAGAAGTTAATAAATGAGAGGAATTTTGATGTAAGGTGTTGTTCGCATATTTTTCACTTGCAGAGATTTATTTCAACTGTTTTTAGGTTTGAGGAAGTGTTAGCGATTGGTTAGGTTTGAAGCCACTTAATTTTTTGGAGCGTTCTAATACTAGAGCAATCAACCATTTAACCCTGCTCGTTTCTTTCAATGTATGAAACCCGGTCCTTCCTCCCCTCCTCGCATGCTTATGACTAAGTTTTTCCCATCAACAATCATGGGATAAGTGAGAATCATACACCCCTGGACCACAAACAGAAGCTAGTAAAGTAGAAGCGAAGCCAGTTGATTGAGGAGTATGTGAAATTGCCCCCCCCCCCCTCCCATTCTAATTTTCCCACAATGTTCGCCAATTCAGAGCAAAAATGGCTGCCACCAGTTCGAGATCCAAACCCAAATCACTCAAAATGAACTAATTGTCATCAGTCAATGTGAAAACTTGACACGTTTCCCTTTACGCTTTCGGTTTATTATTATTTTTTTCTTGTTAATCTCGCTTCTAGGAATACCTAATCTTATTCTTGGTAGACATTGTTCAGTTTAGTTCAATGACGTTCAGTTTCCTGTATAAAAGACATAAACAAAGTTGAACAAATCAAAAGCAATCACTTGTGTAAAAATTCAAAGCTTGAAAATGATTAAGACTAAATTTCTAAACTCTTTTTTTTTAATTCTTCATGATCTTTTACCTCCCAATTTTTTCTTCTGGCAATTAGCTGAAAATAACCAGTAAATGGTAGTCATTTACGTCTTACTTCAAACTTAATTTTGTCATGGATTATGAAAAATTGCCTTTAGTTGCGGGATAAGTTTTAATTACATCTGTTCTTTTCTGCTGAACCGTAAAGAAATATGCACTTCAATTAGCACAAACGAAACAAACAAGGGTGAAACAACCCGATATGTTTTAGCCAATCAGAGTAGTTTAAAAGTGGCTGCAACAAAGCTTCCTACATGGTGTACCAAGTATGATCCATGTACTGACAAAAAGTGTTCCCCTGCTAAAGTAGTGATATCAAACCAGCTAATGGACGACCGCCAAGGTAATCTCATGGAGGATTACTTCAAAGGCTGTAGACAGTGGGCCAAGAGCCCGTATTGTTCAGTTTATCTTATCACAGATGCCTACCACGATTTTTTGATTTTAAAATGTTAGTAGGAAATTAAAAACACCACTTTTTCGTGGTTCAGTATCTCTGAAGGCCTTCCTTTTGGGCCCTCAAGTCAAGTATTTCTTCAAAATAATATAAATCCGTCCCTAATTGATGGAATTTGATATTATCTGTTTAATTAATCATTATGAAATCTACTGTTCATAATGTATTGTTAATTTTAAGTATGGGAAATGGGAAATTGGAGGAAAGGTGAAAATTTGAGTTTTAACATAAAATGTTACGGCCACTCGCGAATTACTGCAGTACTATTGATTTTTTGTCAAAAATTATATCAGAGAGAAATTAGTTTCTTTATCTTTCATTTGACATAAAAAAATTAATTCTGCTTCTTAGGTCTTGGTCACGGGTAGCTGCGAGCACTGGGGCTTCAGAGTCGATATGTGTCCTGATCCCAGGTGTAGTTCTCTGGCGTCATACAGACCCCCAGGTACGATCCTGGCGAGGGGAAGTGTATATGTACGGGCTTTTCTCCAGGTGTTTCCCGCCCCAAGCACGAGAGGGTTTCCTCTGCGTATTCAGGTTTCCTCCCTCATGTGGCATAAAACAACTGTCATTATGGTGGGACTTCTTCCACTTAACATTTGCAGCTTGAGAATTTGGGTGGGTGGATGCCTCGTGCATCGTCTATGTATTATTATTATTATTATAGGTCAGGAAATACGTAATTTCTAACTTTTACCCACAAGCAGACAGTACTATTTGCAACAGACAGAATCTTCTTTCTTTATAACAGTATCTTTATTTTCTCTACTAAAGTTATTTAATTACCTAGTAATATTGTTTACCCTATTATTACGAAAAACGGTATGTATGTAGTATGTGGTGTATGTATGTATTTATGGAGTATGTATGTTTGAAGTATGTATGTATGTATGTATGTATGATGTATGTATGTGTGTGTGTGTGCCTATGTATGCATGGAGTATGAAGCATGAAGGGGTTATGGATGTTCCGTGTATGTATATATGTATGTATGTATGTATGCATGTATGTGTGCATCATGCATGTATGTAATCTACGTCTGTACCATGCAGTATTATGTATGTAGTTTAACCATTTGTCTATAGTTCTGCCCGGAAATAAACACTCGCAATACTATGAAAAATGCGTTTAGGGTTACCAACGACCATGGGTTTGTCTGAGAGCATCCAATAAAAACTACGGACAATGCATGCATAGAAATAAAATAGAAATGTAATAACTAACCAATATATTCAAAAGATTCACACATAAGTCATACAGAATATTTTAATTTCCTCTAATATGATTTTTGCCAGAAATGAATTTTTTCCACGTTTATAATCCCGTTTACCAACCAAACTATCATACTTAGAGTAACAGTCCGTATGAACGTTATAAAGTAGATTTCATACCGGTTAATTAAAAACAATTAAATTCTATCAATTAGGGAAGGAGTTATGTTATTTTAAAGAAATGCTTGACTTGGGGCCCCGGAGGTCCAAAAAGGGACCCTCCTGCAGTACAGAACATCGAAAAAGTTGTGGAGTTTGTCATTTCTAATTGTATGTATTCTATTTACATTCTAAAATAAAATAATTATGGTATACGTTAGAGATAAATTAAACCTAAAATCGAGGCGTGTTTTTAATTGTCGGCCTATAAATGAAAAACATGACCATTGCTGCTTTTAATGGCAGTGGTCAAGTTCTCCATTTAACATCTGAATTAATAGAGAATGGAAATAGCTTTGTGGTTGTTCGTTGGCAGGAATGTTATCACTACTTTATAAAGTAAACCCTTTTTATTCAGTATAAGGGTCATGCCTTGTACACCTTGTAGAAAGCTTGGTGGCAGCCTTTTTTACACTACTCTGATTACCTAAAATGTCGCCGGTTCTTTCACCCTCGTGGGTTTTGTTTATGATACCACTTCTTTTGTAGTTTTTTTTAGTCATCTTTCTTTTTTGCTAGTGCTTAGTACCCAGCTACAGCTTTGTTTTGCCTAACGAGATAAGTCATTTCCTCTTACAATGCGACTGTGTACTGTACATGTCCGACATATATGCCTGGCACTTGTTCATTACTAGTTTCGCGAAAATCTAAAATAGCCATTTATCTTTTTGAATTTCTTATAAATGCGTTAAGGCATTTTTATATGCATTTTTTACACTGAAAGTGAGCCCAGTTTCCTGTTGTTCACTTTTGTTTCGTTTTCTGTAACCCTGCTACAGACTAATTAAAGAAAGTAATGTATACGACCTCCATGGGTTTTACGAAAAACTAAGGTTTGACAAGCATTTTAAGCATTTCTTATGACAGCAATAGGTTACAATAATTATTTTTTAAAAACCTTAAGTAATGAGTGACGTGTCAGTTATATTAACAGTTTTAACTGAATGCCAAACTTCAACCAGACCAGTCGCATAAATTACTTTACCTTGGCGGCACACAATGTAATCTGTTATACAATATTTTTGAAGCAGTTTGCGTAACATTACTGCTGGCAGCCATTCTTGTGAGTTTTTAGCCATGAATGGTGAGATATGTAACTGCAGATATTTGAAAGGATTTGATTTGAAAGAAATGAGGATGCTCAATACATTGTTTCAAAATGAGCACACGAAACTCTTTTGACCACTAAAACTATGGGCAAATAAACTAAAATTAAATTTTATTCTCGCTTGGAAATGTGTAGTTTTCCAACCGGGAGCCATCGTGTGAAAGAGGTGAAATGGGAGTAATTTTTTTTTCTTTTTGCATAAAGATTAGCACTGGACGATAACACGTTTGTAATTTAGTTTTCAAATCAATAACATAGCGTATATAGCTGTCCTACTGATACTGAAAATAGATAGGAATAATTACTATTCAAGAAGGACAAGCACTGAATTCTATCTAAAAGGATTTAAAAGGATAAATACCCCCAATTTCCCTTCTCAGAAGAGGCAGAAATGGCGGCCGAAATGCACCACCCAACCTTCGTCTTGGGGAAGTCAAGTCGAATGGCAAGGTGTATACAAATCGGGTCACGTGTTTCAGGTTTGATCCATTCGTTGGTGCTATGGGGGTTGCACAGTGTGCCTGGGAAAAATGTCGAGCTTAAGTGTTTTAATTGCAGGAAAATATTCTTTAAGATATTTATTATCTGGCACTAAGTGGTTATGAACAGGTGGTTTATGCGTGTGGATGGCAAGCGTTTCAAGATTAATATATGCTGTAGTTTGTTTTTCTTGAAACAAGATTTGAACATTGTCTAAGGCGGGGGTGTGGACAAGAACTCGCTGAGGGGTGTCATACAACCCCCAATACACTCAAAATTGTTCACGACCAGGAAGGATATCAAGTGCCACCAGGGTTTGAATTTGTTTCCTTTGGTGTCGAAAAAATGTTTCCATTATGGTACCAAGAGCATATCATTTCGGAAATCTCTCGAAAATTAAATACTAAAGCCCCTCCCGCCTCGCTCATAAAGCTTGGGTGGGATAATAATACTTTTATCAGTGCATTAAAAGTCATTTTTGAGACCACCTTCTTTGAGTATGGAGGCAAATATTACCAACAAATCAATGGCGTACCGATAGGAGGCCCACTCTCAACTTTTTTCTGTGTCATAGTCCTGAATGCAGTCGACAATAAACTTGTTGAAAAATTCCCACAAATAAAATATTACCAGCGATACATCGACGATAGTTTAACACTTCTACCTACACAACTTAAGTTATTAATCCTCTATTTTCTCAACAGCATCACTAAATCACTCACTTATACTATGCAGTCCTCTAAAAATAATGCTATCCCATTTTTAGATGTAAATGTCATCATTAACCGTAATAGCCTAATCGAATTTACACACTAAAAAGTATGCAGTCGACTCGCACCCTGCATTACAACTCCTATGTTGATGCCCACTACACAAGTAATGTTGTAATTAATGAAGTTAAACGCGTTGTCCCACACAATAATAATGCTGAAATACTGCAGTGTGAATTCCAATACATCTTGCAAAAATATGTTGAGAATGGGTTCCCACTCGAGTACGCCAACAAATTAATTTCAAAAGCATTGACCCCTCACTACCCCCCTACAAATTTCATTGCTCTGCCTTACTTCAAAGGCATCTCTGAAGTCCTTAAGAAAAAACTTAGCATCAACAACATCCGACTTGTTTCAAACAGCCACAAAGATATTAAACAGCTGACTATGCACCATGCAAATAATGACAATAACAAAGCAGACGACATGCTTTCCACACGCAATACTGTTTATATAATCCCCAGGACGGAACCAACCTGTACTGCTACATGTACGACAATCCCTTCAAAAACTTGAAGGGCATCCCAGAAATTAAACTTCAAATTAAAAGTTGAATCAAATTCATTAGTACAACACTGCCTAGCAACAGGCAAGTCACCTGACAAACACGCAACTGGCCGCACACCCCCCCCCCCCCCCTTGGACAAGGTTCAAATCTTGTTTCAAGAAAAACATACTAGAGCACGTATTCATCTTGAAACGCTTGTCATCCACACGCATAAACCACCTGTTCATAACCACTTAGTGCTAGATATTAAATATCTAAAAGAATATTTTCCTGTAATTAAAACACTTAAGCTCGACACATTTTCTAGGCACACTATGCAACCCTCACAGCGCCAACGAATGTATCAAACCTGAAACACGTGACCCGATTTGCATACACCTTGCCATTCGACTTGACTTCCCCAAGACGAAGGGTTGGTGGTGCATTTCGGCCGCCATTTCTGCCTCTTCTGAGAGGGGAAATTGGGGTTTTTTATCCTTTTAAATTGATGGTATTGTGCCCTTTTATTTTATTTTATTTTTATTGTGGTGATGCTTTTACATAGGATGACTTAGTGGCATTTGCCATGCTTTAATTTTCTGCATACCTGATGACGGAAATTGAAAATTTTCGAAACGTTGTTTGTGTTTTTATCTTGTAGCACTGCTTGGTTTTTACCTTAATAATCTGTTACCGTGCTTTTTTTACGCCATTACCGACATATTGTCACAGATACTGTCGGTTACTGTCGGTGTCTTTCATTGTAGTGCATGCTGATGATTGTGCTAAGTGCATCCCAAGCATATTATATAAGACGCTGTGTGCACCACATGTCCAGTGAGGAGAAGGAGAAAAGGGACAAGAAAGGAAAGAAAAAGAACGACTGCCTTCTTGTTAAAGTAAATTTCAACACGAGACGATACAAAGCTACAATGGGTATTGGTTTTTGCTACGAAGCATAATGTTTCATTTCATTTACTGACTGCCATCATATCGATTCCATAATAACTAATTGGATTCAAAGCATTGTATATATTAAATATTTAACTACCGTTTTCTAAAGACTTGTCAGCACGTGGATCTAAACTAGAAATTCATGTTTTTCACACAACATTGCTAAAAGGGCTCCAATAATTAAAATAAAACTAGCAATACTAAACATTGTGAAGCAATTTTCTGTCTGCACTCTTTACCCTCACATTGCTCACAATTATCTAAAAATGCCTGAAAGTGCTTCACTTTTTAAAAAGTGCCTAATCTTAATTAATACATTCATAATAAGTTGGTTGCGAATTATGCTGCATGTTTGGAATGGACTACACACACCATGGACATCCAGCCTTAGCTAAAACAAAAATATCTATAAATCTGCCAAAAAAATAATCGAATTCATAAGGTACAAGCTATCCCCCATATGTAATATACGCCAGTCTAGTCGGTTCCTACACACCAAAGTGAAATTCTTTACTGGGCAGCATGAAATGAAAAAGTTTCCGACCACTCCCACCCCCAACCCTTCCTCCGAACTCGCCTCGCTGCCCTACATTCTGTCATTGTTTCGTCAGATTTCTTCCACGGGCCCTCGCCCGTAACCCCTTTCCCCTCCCACACCCCCCCGGATTCTCCCATTGTGGGGTCTGAGGATCCCCCATCCATGCTCCCCCTCCATTTGAATCCATGCTGTTTTGTGTTCTTAGGGAAGTAAATGTCTTTTTGGAGCTTGATTTACCTAATCAAGCTCCTATACGCTAGAAAGCAAAGTCGGCATGGTATGACTCCGCATCACCCAAGACACAGCCACCTACAGTAAAAGCCGTATCATCTTTGCCTTCCATAATGCTCCGCTAGAAGGCAAAACAAATGCCTACGTGACAAGTTTGCCAAGTGACGTCATCGGTTGGCAGAATTTGGCACCGTCGTTGGTTAATTTGAAATTTCGCCGCTTGGTGTAGAGATGGCAGCACCTAGCAAACTTGCGCTTATATCAATTGTTGATTTTAGTTGCCTTTTTTGGTCTGATACGATACGGCCTTTTAATGTAGGTGGCTTTACCAAGACCGCTTTTTCTAAATAAATTGGACTGCGCATGTGCCGACTCTGACGTCAGTTGTGTTCTTTGTTGCATCATGTATTTGTTATCTCTAATATCAACATGGCTGTCGTTGTCGACGACATAACTCTGGACCACGAATGGACTTAACTCTGGACCACCTGGACTAACAAACTAGTGAATACTAGTGAAACGTAAGTGGGACTACTCCGAACGTAAAAATTGTATTCGAGTGTATTATGCTACAATTGGCAATGTGGAATTACGTTATGATCAACATTTATCTCCGCCGATGACTTTCCCAATATTCCGCACACCGTTGCTCATGAAAAATAATTTCGGCATGCTGCCACTGTCGGCCGCCGTTATTTTTTTGGCGCGCCACGCCACTAGGTAGTTTTGCATTTTAATTCAAAATTTCAGTTTTAATTTTTTAACGAGTTTTTTGCGATCTTAAGAACCTTAAAAACAAAAAAAAGTAAGGAAGATTAAAATCCTTGCCGGGCCAGGCCGGAAGGGCACGTTATATATTTTTTTCGTAAACAGTTCCGATAGGCGGGTTGTTATTGTCAGTTTCGTGTGGTTTTGTGTGGTTTTGTTGTTATTGTCAGTTAGGTGAGGTTAGGTAAGTTTGGGGTTTTGCATTTCGTACAGAGGTAGTTAACTGGTTGGAGTTTGGCATTTCATACTGGGGCGGTTAATTGGTTAGGTTATGTTATTGATGATTTAATGAGTTTCTGCAATTCGGGACCAATTTGTAGTGCCTACCGTGAAAATTAAAGGTAGGTATTTTTTCTCTTTTTTCGAATTTCGGCCCATGTGCGTAAAGGAAACATGGGAAGAAAACGGGCTCTCGTCCGATTATTTTTTTAATGGACTAAGAATTACCTGCTGAGTAATGTTTTCCTCTTCCATTTTTGGGGGAAAACGCACCGTTTGGCCATGGTGAAGGTCCAAAGTTAGCACCGCGCTGCGCCAAAAAGCATGAAACTGGCTGAAAGTACGGCAAGTGAAACGTCAAACCCCAACCAGTTTATTACCTCAAGTGAAATGCCGAAGCCGGTTCCTAACCTAACCGACAATAACAACAAAACAACACGAAACTGATAATAACAACCCACCTATCAGAACTGTTTACGGGAAAAAAATATCAGCTGGAACACGGGAAGAAAACGGCCTCTAGTTCGTCCGTCAGCGCAAAGAGTGCGACTTTCAATAGTTTCTGATGGCCAAACGAAGCCTTTGCCCCAAAAATTTTATGCGAAAATGTTGTTCAGTTGATCATTTTAAGTCATTCTAGCTCAACGAGCGATCAATTGGTGAGGAGCCCTTATTCTTCCCATAAGCTGCGTAAAGTAAACTTGTTCCCTCTATTGTTTATTTTACTATCGAAAGTGATTGTGAAATGACTTTATAATTCTGCCTTTATTCCGTTATCCACGCACCTAGTATGCACTATCCCGTTGTCTTACACGTTTGTCGAATTGATTATACTACAACAAACTGTTACACTAAATAATTGATTATACAATAATTACCTGATTAGCAGAAGCCACTTAACTACACGAATTGCCAATACGCATAGAATCCTAGGACAGCCTTCCTGCGAACCGTAAAGTAGCCGCCATTTTTTTTCCCGTTATTCACCAATAGCCCAACAACAGATAGAAATAGTGTGGAGGCCAAGAAGCAATGTTGCTTTCCCTCCTTGTATGTATGTTTGTGATCTTTAGGCCACCACTGAAAAAGATTGAACAGCTACTTAGCTCGACTGGAGCCTGTAGCCAGTACCCGCCCCGGTAGCACAGCGGTTAGAGCGCCCGGCTAGTAAACGGGATGTCCTGGGTTCGAGTCCCAGTCGGGGCAGTTGTCTTTTCTGTCTTTCTCGTACTAGTGTTTGTGTATCCTCACAAGGACAGTCTTTAATGCAGACTGCTTGCTGCATTTACCCTTTTCCTTGTGATTTCTTTCTTTATTTAGATAGAATTCCGTTTTCCGTGCATGTTGTGAAAACCTGAAATAAGCTGGGCCAGTTCCGGTTCAACTATTTTTTCATACAGAAACATAATTAGCAAAAATGTTTAGTCAAGGACCTACAACCCTTCATATGCAAACGATTTAGCCATAAACTGTTTAATAACAACACCTACATTTTGCTGACACGTCTTCTAATCGAAATCATGAAAAATCGACTAATATTTCAGTCACTTCCGGCCATACGATAAGGGTGATAGGCATGACCCGTTCAAATAAACGACTGGAGTGGGACGAAACATCAATTAACAATAGTTCACGACGCAAGCCCCCTTTTCTCCCCGACTGTATTTTAATAACTGCTTTATGCATTACATGCATAAGCAGTTAAAAAAGGTAAGAAAGATTAAAATCCTTGAAATGGCAAAACGAAACTCGAAACAAACAAATGTGCTGATATGAAGTACTTACTCGCCATAGTGTGCTAGTTATTTTTCAAATTCGTGCAATGAGATTGGAGGTGTTAATGTTTTACACTTTTAATAATATCCTGCTACAGCTCAACCACCAGCCCTCAGTCGGTTTGCATGCATGGCATTCCCATCAAAGACCATAGCCATAAATTGCATTTAGTTCTAACGACAATAAAAATTCCTAAACATTGTGATCATTCTGACTACCACAGGGCCTCGTCACAAAATATGTGTAGAACAGCGTTTTTTATTGTTGTTGTAGTTGTGTTTTTTTTTTTTCGTCCCGCCAAGTAAAACTAGGGTGCCGGTAACAGAAACTGCATACTGTTATATAAACCCAAAAAATTTAGCATAAATAAGTCTAAACTAATCACTCTTCTTCCAGCCATACAAAAAAATCTTACATTTATTTCTTTTTTGGGGCGGACGGGGAGGCTGGTCACTCCCCCCCCCCCACCCCACCACTGCTGTCCATTGAACATTCGAGCCTTAGCTTGCAAATGTTTAACAACAATATGTGCTATCACATATGCCGTATAAAATCAAGCTCCGTAGATCACAGTTGTGTTCTTGTTTCAATGGAGGACGCGACTGTTATGTGGCTGAATTGTCTGTTTTGCTCGCTCGCCCTCTTGCTGGTTGTTACAAGGCAATCTAACTATTTAACTCGGCTGTAATAGCCAGCATTATTGAAGCAATATTTCGTTTGTTACTGATTGTTACCAACATATTGTCACAAACGCTGTCGGTCTCTTTCATTGTAGCGCATGCTGATGATTGTGCTAAGTGTACCCCAAGCATATTACATAAGATGCTGTGTGCACCACATGTCCAGTGAGGAGAAGGAGAAAAGGGACAAGGAAAAAAGAACGACTGCCTCGTCATCAAAGTTAGACACGCCAGGGATCGGGAAGCTCCAATGGCATAGCTAGTCATACGGAAAGGCTGTAAGGTTTTTTCCATTGAATAAATTAGCAAATCACGACTAAGGGAATGATAAATTAAAGATTCTACCCAGTGTGACGTGGTACTTTACATTCGGAAAACAATATGACAATTTATCAAGGAATAAACTTAATAGATAGCCAGATCAACACGATTAGTGGTATACAAATGCGGTTTAAACACTAATTCTGCTGCCTTTTATACTTAAATGTCAGAGTGCCTGAGCGGCAATTGGAATCTAAACATTTGAGAGCAAAGGCCGAAGCTCTACCAATAAGCCATACTTACATGGCTTTGAAAAGTGTTTGCTTATACGTGTATGTGTGCTTGTTAAAAGCTGCTTGTGGTCGTTCCCTTTTAAAAAGCAAGGTCGCGTAAGGAAGGTCTCAAAGTTCGCGTGTTCAATTCACGCTCAGGAATTCTTACATTTAAGTCTGATAGGTAATGGAAATAGGTTTGCATCTGCCTTTAGTCATCGAGGAAGATCTATTATGGTTGTTTTGATGATTGCTTTCCTAACGTTGTTTGAATAACATACAATACGGCTTCCTAAAGATATTTTCATTATTGACAATATAGTCTAGCGGCTAAAGTCAAAAACCTTGCACTTCAAAAAAAGATGAAACTTTAAGAATACATTATCTTTAAATACATTTATCTTTAAATGACAAAAGTCTTTGATATTGTGCCCACGGACGTCACTTCCAGTTTAGCGCCATTACATCATCAAACATGGCCGCCACATCTTTTAACCCTGAAAATGTGTATCTCTGTAACCAGTAAACCGATTTTTATTTTTAATAGCTAGTTGGAGAGATAAAATCATAACATACCGAAAACGTCCTATGGCACAATAACACAACTCGCTCAGGTTAGGAGGTACGGCCTCTGGAGAAGGATATTGCGTGAAATGTTGGAGAAAAATCACGAAATATAACTATTTGAACCATAAGAGGAAGATTTTCTTTTCCTTGAACATTATCTGTATTTTATTTAAAGCACCACATTGTCATCATGTTGACATCACGGAGTCAAGAATTTTAAAACTCAACTGTTGGTCGATCAGAATGTCATGTCAGGTTGTCGGTGGTAGTCAAATCCCATGCCAAAACCTAACGACTAGCCCGAAAGGAGCATGCTTAAGAATATCTGAACGGTGGAGATCTTTGCATGCCATCAATCTTACCCCAAATTGTTTAATTTAAACAAGGACCGATCTACACCTATTAAACATAAAGAGGTAAGGGGGGGGGGGGGGGGGG
>JAHWFP010058327.1:102394-113153 GCA_023313725.1 Lithobius niger
TCACACCCACTGTTACTCACTGTTTCTTTTTGCGGGGGGGTTGACCCTCCTGAATGTTATTGGTGTCGACGGCCACTTACGGTCCGGCACTTCCTTGTTGATTGTCGCCATCTTGATGGTGTTCGTTGTCGTTTCCATCTTCCGCATGACATTGCGCTTCAATTGGGCGATAAGTCTGTCCTCCAGTCCGGTGTTTTTCAATTTTTGCAGGAGGTACAGGTGTATGACAAGGTTTAAATTATGGGTTTGCATAACATCTCTGTGATGTGTGGTGCAGTGGCAACCCTGACAACTGCACTGTGACTGAGGTTGGCGCTAATGACCAAGTTGTCGACTCGCCATTAAGCCTCAATCCCCCCTCTTTGCTCTCCCCTGGAGACTGAACCACTGTAACAACGGAGGGTAATTAGCTGGTTGACACAGTGGATTAGCTTATGTTAGGGACGAGACTGAGTCACAAGTTACCTTTACGCCATTTTGGTCCCGGTTTAATGATTTTTCGGTGTTGAATTGCTCGCCTGCCAACTGGTACAGCTTAAAAAGGTATCGTAGTGAATTCTGACTGACTAGTCCCTAAATAAGTAAGCTAAATGGGGAAGAAAAGATTCTAATGAAATTGGCCGAAAATGGTTCCCATGTGGAATGCTTGGGGTTGATGATTGGAATGCCAGAAAAGGCTTCACTTAGTTACTACCCCTAAGTTGGGCGCTTAGGGCAGGTAACACTTGACATGAGCATATGGGATACATCAAGTGTTGTTACATAAATAGGAACATTAAATACATCAGATTTAGACAATCAGTTGTAGTAACAGACATTATTAAAGCCCAAAGATTATAATATGATTCTTGCAGGGAAAGGGAGGACGGAGTAGTTCCAGCTGAGTGTTGCCAGGAGACGGCGCTGTAGGCAGAAGGAGTACCGGAACCGCACCGATGCACTGGGACCAATGACCAAAGGACGAGAGCCTCTCTTGGCAGCTCCAACCGACGTGCTGATGCGAAACCCTGGAACCAATCATACTGCATGCGACGAACCCTGTCGATACACCACTGAACCGATTTTCAAGTTCTATAGCTTAAAACGTAGGTATGGACACAGCCTAGGGTTTTTGCGGGCTATTTTAATGTAACTACAATATTCTTGACACGGAAAGCCAAATGGGCTATAACTTTTGCTCTCACCTAGAGATCGAACCTATGAACCGATTTTCAAGTTGTATAGCTTAAAACGTAGGTATTAACACCGAGGCAGGGCCTTTTGAACCCGATTTTGATGTGACTGCAGTATTCTAGTCGGCAGAGCAATTTTTATTACAGAGCACTGGGCAGATATCATTAATGTACTCTTTGCCCTCACTTGGACATCGAACCACTAAACCGATTTTAGAGTTCTATATCTTAAAACGTAGGTATGGATAAGTCCTACAGGCTTTCGCAGGCTATTTTAATGTAACTACAATATTCTTGACACGGAAAGCCAAATGGGCTAAATGTTTGCTCTAACCTAGAGATCGAACCAATGAACTGATTTTCAATTTGTATAGCTTAAAATGTAGGTATTAACACCAACCAGGGCCTTTTGAACACGATTTTGATGTGACTGCAGTATTCTCGTTGGCAGAGCAATTATTATTGTAGAGCACTGGGTAGAAATCATTAAGTGGAGTAACAAATTTTTGCAAATCGAGCTACGTACGTGAAATTTGGTACACAAGTCTTGGACCCCATGAAATACCCCCTAGGTGTCTTCAGCACCTCCCCCCCCCCCTCCCAGCACCTTCTGTCCCGTGCCCCCTCCCATGGGCTTTGGCAACAAATTCTTACAGATCAAGCTAAAATCATGAAATTTGGTGCACAAGTCATTCTTAGCAGATAAATCGAATCAGCCATGGAAACCGCATTAAATACCCACAAAGGGACCCTAGCATCCCCTTGTGCCCCCTCACTGAGGTTTGACCAACAAATTCTTGCGGATCGAGCAAAAAGCATGCAACTCGGCACTCAAGTCATTCTTAGCATTACAAATCAAACCAAGCATGGAACCCACACGAAATATCCCAAGGGGCCCCCAAGCACTCCCTGACCAACAAATTATTATAGATCGGGCTAAACGCTTGAATTGCGATACACAAGTCATTCATAGTAGTACAAATTGAACTATCTATGAAACCCCCTCGAGATAATCTACAAGGCACCACAATGATCCCCCCCCCCGTGCTCCCTCCTTGAAGCCTGACGAACACATTCTTCCAGATAGTGCTAAAATAATGAAATCTGGTACACAATTAATTGTTAGCAGTAGAAATCAAACTAGTTATGGAACTTCCGCGATATCCTCCAAGGCCTCTCAGCGCTTCCCCCTATTCCCGCTCCATGAGATTGATTTCCGAAAAATTCTTGTTGATCATACTGAAAGCATGCATTTTGGTACACAGATCATTCCTAGTACTAGAAATTGAACCAGCCATGGATCCCCATGAAATACTACCAAAGCCTCCCCTGCATCCCCCCCCCCCCTGCCTGGGCACCCCATGAAGCAAATTCTTGATGAATGTACTAAAAGCATCCATTGTAGCAGTGGAAATCCAACTACACATGGAACCCCATGAGAAACACCCACCCTTCAGTGCTTCCCTGTGTCCTCTCCATGAGGTTGACGTTCAACAAATTCTAGTTTGATTTGTACTGCTAAGAATGACTTGTGTACCAATTCACGTTTTAGCACGATCAGCAAGAATTTGTTGGTCATTTGTTGGACACAATTGGAATTGGAATTTGTTAGCCCAAATTCATAGTACCAAAATTCGTAGTACTAAAGGGGACAGGAAGGCGCCTTAGGTGATATTTTGAGAGATTCCATAGCTATCTCGATTTATTAGCTAAGAATTGACTTGTGTACCAAATTTCAAACGCTCGATGTTCATAATTAGCCCAAATTCTGGCCCGTAACAGCTGTACTAATCCTGAAAATCAAGCCAACGAACCAATGCTCAATTTTACAACATAAAACATACCTATGATGAAGGCCTATGGCGTTTTGAACGCTATTTTAATGTGACTACAATTATTGTTGTTGTTCTTATTCGGGAAATTTTGCTCTCATGTAGAGATCGAACCAAAGAACTGAATTTCAAATTTTATAGCTCTTAAAATTGAGGTATTTAAAAAATTGATGACTTTCATTGGATCATAGCTTAGTCATTATTCCTTTGGTTTAAAGAAAGTTATTCTGATTCGGTCAAGTACTAGAGAAGACCAAATCAGATTTCTTCACACTCTATGTACTCCTGATAGGATCTTGTTTTAGAATTGAAGTAGACACAAGAACAATAAGAGAAAGTTCTGCTTCAGTTCTATTTATGAGTTATTAAGGGTGCCATAACAAAGTGCCATCATGGGGAGAAAAGTGCCTTGGTACGAACCTTTTGGGACACCAGGAGTATTGCATCAGTAATTTGAACCTAAAAGCTAAAATTGTCTCCTTAAAGGAAATCAGGTACGTCAAACCAAACTGCAGTTTTTTTCTCTCGTCTTGTAAATAGCAAGAAAATTAGTAAATTTAAATAAACCTGTTACCATCGTAACATAACTCATTGCCCATTTTTTAAACATCGCTGCAAAATAAAAATAAAATATTTGGATTATATGAGTGCTTGTTGTATTAGCTAAGCAGCTAAGAGTCAAATTTCAGACAAATTTCAGACAATCGTGCACTTATGGAAAAAGCATGACTCCCTAAAAGGTGATTACAGTATTTTTTTCTGTGTTATTCTTGCCGAGACAAGAAAAAAAATAATGGATATTAGTATTAAAAAATGTTGTAAGCGTATAAAATACGGATGTAAGCCTTAAAAAACTTAAAGCCGTAAAGGAGCAGATATTAGAATAAGACATCAGCGCTGCACTAATACGTGTAAAAGAATCTCCAGCTTGTTTTTTGAGTCGTTGGTGATTCTTTTACACGTATTAGTTTCGATGCTGATGGCTTACATGTCTTTTTCTAATATCTGTTCCTTTACGGCTTTAAGTTTTTTTAAGGCTTACATCAGTATTTTATACGCTTAAGCGTTTTTTAATGCTAATACAAATATGAGTATTGCAATGGCATTTTTAAATTTAACCTAGCCACTGCACCAATTACAGCTACACCTTTAAATGGGCATAGACGGTTCCTATCTAAACTAAACAATTTCGGTTAGGATTGGTGGAAAGAATGGATCCATAACTTTCATAAAATCGTATGCGTGACCATTTTGGAGTTATTAAAGGGATCGCAAGGGCAGTCTGAATTCGAAAATCAACATACCTTTTTGCCGCTACACTGTTATCGCTTCACCTTTAAATGAACATAGGACGGTCTCTATTTAATTTCGGTTCTATCTCATATAAATAATTTCGGCTAGGACTGGTGGAAATAACAGATTCTCACCTCTTAGAAAATTTGAACCATGTCTACTTCGGACTATTAGTGGACTTTCTAGAGCATTTCGAACAAGGAAATCATCATAACTAATTGAAAAAACGTTCGCTGGAAGGGTGATATAACTGATATACTTTAAATACGAATTTGGGGTTTAACGGTTGATTTTATGTAAACGATGTATATCACCTTTCGTGTCCAGAATTGCAAGCTGAATGTTTTTGCTTCATGTTATGCTTTTGATTTGTTGACGGTTAAGGAGTTACAACCAAAAAAACGTTTTTGTTGGGGTGATGGGGGTAGATCACTCCCCCCCCTCGTGTGTGTGTGGGGGGGGGGGGGGTTGAACTTATTATTGTTATTTTTGCAGTTACCCTACATGTGCATCCATACCAAATTTCATTATTTCACAGACAGTGAACAATTCAACCCGCTAGCCACCCTACTATATTGAATAATGTGCAGTATATCCTTCATCTTGTAATAATTCGGCAACGGTACCATCTTTTTAACATGGTTAGGACTTTTTGGAAAGGGAACAAAATTTGAACAATTCGTACGATAATAATTTTAATAATTTAATTAGCTAGTTTGGTTGTTATTTTAATTCAAATATACTTTTTGCAAAATCACTTAAAATTTACATTTTATGAGCTGTGCCTCCTAACCTATCGAAGCTCTGTTAATGTGTCATAGGATCTTATTTGTGGCTTACAAAATTATCTTTTCAACAACTAATAGAAAATCGAAATTCATCTCGAAACCGGTTACTGAGATACAGCTGTTGACTTCAAATTTTATAATGAATCTGTGGTGGCTATCTTTGATGACGTAATGAGGGCAAACCAGAAATCATATGTGTGGGCACCATAATCAAAAACGATTTGCCTGAAATTTGGCTCTTAGCTGCTTAGCTAATATAACAAGCACTCATATTGTCCGAATATTTTATTTTTATTTTGCAGCGATGTTTAAAAAATGGGCAATGAATTATGTTACGATGGTAATAGGTTTATTTAAATTTACTAATTTTCTTGGGATTTACAAGTTGAGAGACTGCAGTTTTGTATGACGTACCTGAATTTCCTTTAAGGAGAAAATTCTAGCTTTTAGGTTCAAATTACTGATGCAATACTCCTGGTGCCCCAAAAGGTTCGTACCAAGGCACCTTTCTCCCCATGATGGCACTTTGTTATGGCACGCTTAATTACTCATGAATAGAACTGAAGCAGAACTTTCACTTATTGTACTTCAAGTCTAAAACAAGATCCTATCAGGAGTACATAGATTATGAAGAAATCTGATTTGGTATTCTCTAGTACTTGACCGAATCAGAATAACTTTCTTTAAACCAAAGGAATAATACGACTAAGCTATGATCCAATGAAAGTCATCAATTTTTTAAATACCTCAAAAAGTGGATACCATTTTTGCCAAAACTTCCCCATATTGGTGGTCAATGTTTTTGTTGTACGCTGGGACAGAGAGTGATTATGGCCCTACACTTATCATTTTTAACGTATTATACTGTTTAAAGCTGGTGTTAGTAAGGATCAGCCTAGGGTCACTGTGTTAGACTCTCAAGTTTGAAAGCTCATAATCCCATAAAAACTGAACCTGTTAAAATCAAATTTGGAATGTATCCTCCACTGGTCATGGCTTGTCTACAGTCCAAACATTCGTAAATTCAGTTCAGCAAAATCTGAGATCCAGGGAAGGGCCAAATAATTGTTGTCGTTGTTGTTGTTGTGCTTCTGGCGATGTTACTTTCGTCTGTCCTTTCTCTGGGTCAAACTTCACCATCAATCACGAAAATCACGGAAATAGGGTCAAATCGTAGCTTTCCTGGTGGGCATGTGCCCTTTCAATGTTACTTGAATGAATAGTTATTTAGAAAAAAATCCATCACGTGCTGAATGAAACAATGCTATTTTTCTGATTTAAAAAACAAATTCTCACTGCTGTAACAAAATTCTCCCAATGTACAAATTCCTCCAATAATACCAATTTGAGCAATATTGTAATATCGTAGCATTGTTTCACCATTTTTTGCTACATAGGGTGGCACAACACTGCATTGTTTTGTTGGCATTGTGCCCCCCATTGTTGAAGGTATCGTGCAAACTGGCACTCGTGTCTATGTATTGTTAGACGATCTTCCCCTTTATCAGCATGAGTAATGACCAGCGCTCGTGTTTTTCTATTGTAGGATAATGGGCTTTATAATGGATGAAAAACGAAAAGCTCAGCACATTATAAAACAAAGTTATGCCCGTGCGCATGCTGCGCACCCCCCCCTACCCACCACCCACACATCCCTGCTCCCCCTTCCCCTACCGCACCCCGTTCCTGCACCCCCATAGTGTGGGTTCTGAATATCTCTCTGCTTCCCTCTGGCACCTCAGGTGTTTGGTCTTTGGTTTTAAAATTGTTAAAACCGAAGACCGAACATGTGAATGGCTCCCACATATGGCCTCCCCCCCCACACAATTACTTTAACCCCCACTTCCCACACTCCTGCTGCCGCCCGGATTTGCATACGTGTCCCCCCCCCCCATACACGCTTGCCCGCCTCCCCCTCCCCGAAAACGTCGCCCCGTGACATTCTCCATTTGGTGCAGCCCCGGAAAAGTCGCTGGCATGTGTTTGACTGAAGGCTAAAAAAAAAACCCTATCACTGAGAAATCCAGCATTCAGTGAGCAAGTAATCCCATGTTTAAGTTAATCCTTGGAAACAATTCATTTCGGTAGCATGCATTGGCCGCCACACACACTTGCCCTGGCACCCTCTTCCGCACCCCCCGAAAACGCCGCCCCGTGGCATTTCCCCTTTGGTGCAGCCCCGGAAAAGTCGCATGCGTATGTTTGACTGAAGGCTAAAAAAAAGCCCTGAGAAATCCAGTATTTAGTAAGCAAGTAGCCCTATGTTTAAGTTAATCCTTTGAAACAATTCACCTCGGTACCGTGCATGGCGACATTGTTGCCAGCAACGATTGTTGCCGATCACTTAAAAACAATTCAACTCCTTTTTGGAAGTGAACATTTAGGAAATAAATGCGCTTTTCCATCGCATCAAGCTGCCAATTTCGAGCCCACTGGGGGCCTCGAAATTAAGAACCAATCGTCGTTTGGTTTAAAGTTGTCTGGTTTAGTAGACACGGGTTGTTTTTTTTTAAGCTCAAACGCTGACAGTGGCACAGTCCACGCGACTAACACTTTGTTGGCGGCTTTGGCACCACAACAATACCAAAAAACGAACCCAAAAACGTTGTGGCTGGTCTGGTAAGTGGCGCCATCTCTTCAAAGACTTATGAAAAAGTGTTATAACCCGAACGTTCGACATGGCAGGTTTGGTAAATGGCGCCATCTGTTCGAAGACATTGGAAAAGTATCCCAACCGGAATTTGAAAGCGAATCCCGTTAACAGATGGCACTACAGGGTGGGGTACTTGATGTACGACGGAATGGCTTAGCCGGTGATTTTGCCGCCTGCTGCCTATTATATATGTAGATGCCCGTGGGGGCTCCCTAGTGACATTGCTTTATAATTCTCTCAGTTTTCGGTCATAACCTTTAAATGAAGATCCGTGTGATAATCCAATGGAAGTGAGATTCTTTCACCAGTAACATGACAGCGTATTTATAGTAAAGACTATTATTTTGTTTTCATCAGTAACCTTATATCTGCGCAATTAGTATAAATCAACAATTCTAAATTATCAAAAGTCAAAGTCTTTAACGAAAGTTCTTTAAAGCCATAGCAATCCCCCAAAAAAACCTGCTACATTGGTGCACATACATGTTGTTTCCGACTAGGCTAGGAATATATTTACAAATTTGCATTTATAAAATTGGCTTGCTAATTTATTAACCTAGTCCAAAGTTAGTTGAATGTGTGTTTCCTGCTTTGCTTTACGTTGAAAATGTTTTTTTTTTTCTGGTTTGGCAACATGGCAACGCATTCGCAGCAGAGGGTTTTATTAGTTATCATCAAATACCTTAAATGTACGAAATTCGTTGAAAAGTAATAAAACCTGCAATAATCGTCCATACACACGTTCTCTCCCAATATACTCGAACTTTATTTACAAAGTTTAGCTTTACGAAATTAGTTTCCTAAGTCATTAAGCTAACCAACCACTTGGTGATTAAGGGTCTAATGGTTACCAGCTTCTTACTGATAAAATTTTACACCTAGACCCTTTTATTCAAAGCTTGTCCGAGTTCCATCTAGGTTTTGACTAGGTTTTTACTCTTAACATTTAACGCTCCGTTTTTGTTTATTAATTAATTCCTTATATGCTTTACAGTCTTAAGTAAAAACTACAGCATTTTACGTGTTCTCTTCCCAGTTTATTTGAACTGGACGCATTAAAGCTCGTTCGGAGAATGACTAATAGAACTGATATCAACCACCAGGAAAGCCAACATTTTTCTCTTCAGACTCACTCATGTGTGCATTAATTCTGTAGAAAATAATTGACTATCCTTTCAGGCCATCATTATATTACAGTATACGCTTGATCAGCACAGTTTAAAATTAGATCATCTCTTTACTACCTGCAGTCGAACTAACCTGAATTTATTCAAAACACGTCAAAACGGGTTGCTGTAATGTTATTGATTCTTTATATATACTTACGAATTGAAAAATCAATGATAACTAATGCGTGTTTCACCAAGCGGTAGCAAGATATTGACTTAGATAATAAATTTAGTATTTACGTAATAACTGATGCTTCGATAGAGACAGCAACTAACCAGCTGTCACTGCAAAATATCATTTTGTAGAATATATTTGTGACAGTTAGCATTTTGATCTTTCATCTGGTAGACTGCAAAAGACAGCGAAAGAGCGTGCAAAGTCTCTTGTATCAGCTAACATTAAATTAGTATTAAAAAACGCATAAGCGTATAAAATACGGATGTAAGCCTTAAAAAATTTAAAGCCCTAAAGGTTCAGATATTAGAAAAAGACATGTAAGCCATCAACGTCGCACTAATACGTGTAAAAGAATCTCCAGCGACCCAAAAAACAAGCTGGAGCTTCTTTTACACGTATTAGTGCGACGCTGATGACTTACATGCCTTTTTCTAATATCTGTGCCTTTAGGGCTTTAAGTTTTTTAAGGTTTACATCCGTATTTTATACGCTTAAGCGTTTTTTAATACTAATATCCCTTATTTTCTTATTTTAGCAAGAATAACACAGAAAAGAACACTGTAATCACCTTAAAATAACTGTTATAAGAGAGTCTTTTCCATAACTGATTCGTTTTATACTGCTAAGAGTGGCTTTTGCACCCAATTTCATGTTTTTAGCTTGATCTATAAGAATTCGTTGCCCAAACCCCAGGGAGGCATCACGAGGAGGTTCTGAGGCCGGAAGGGGGGGGGGGTGCACTGATGGCACTTTGGGTATTTCATTGGGGTCCATGGCTGGTTCGGTTTTTACTGTTAAGAAAGACTTGTGTACCAAATTTATGTTTTCTGCAAAATTTCTGCAAAAATTTGTTACTCCACTTAATGATTTCTGCCCAGTGCTCTACAATAATAATTGCTCTGCCGATGCGAATACTGCAGTAACATCAAAATCGTGTTCAAAAGGCCCTAGTAGGTGTTAATACCTACATTTTGAGCTGTACAAATTGAAAATTGGTTCATTGGTTCGATCTCTAGGTGAGAGCAAAAGTTCTAATCCATTTGGCTTTCCGTGTCAAGAATAATGTAGTTACATTAAAATAGCCTGCGAAAGGCCCTAGGCTTTGTCCAGACCTACGTTTTAAGCTACATAACTTGAAAATCGGTTCAGTGGTTCGGTCTCCAGGTGAGGGCAAAGAGTCCCAACAACAACAACAACAAACAACAAACAACAACAACAACAACAAGAAATGGTCATGCTGTGGATGCTGAACGGTTTGATTGTTGTCATTAAAATTTGTAATGTGGTGAAATAGTTACGACACGACCCCAAATACCGAATTTCGTTGGTCTATGTCAATTCTGGGCGAGACTATAGGAGTTCAAAGTTTGACGTTTAACATGGAAGTTCATGCTGAGGCTTATCAATGAGGTCAACGTATATGTCAGAAAACAATATTGATTTTTTTAGCTGGATCTGTGTGGAATTGCCGTACTGCAGAAAATGTTGACTCTCTTTAGCACTAAGTTCGGTCGTTTATAAGAATTAGTATTAAAATACGCTTAAGCGTATAAAATGCGGATGTAAGCCTTAAAAAACCTAAAGCTTTAAAGGAACAGATATTGGAAAAAGACATGTAAGCCATCAGCGTCGCACTAATACGTGTAAAAGAAGCTCCAGCTTGTTTTTTGGGTC
>JAHWFP010058328.1:5979-17126 GCA_023313725.1 Lithobius niger
ACATTGTTATCATTTTATTTTACCACTGGCAAATTTTCACATTTTTTTTTTTACATTTTTCCATACCAGCAGCATCCCTGCTTGGACAACCTATTTTTATTTATTTTGTTTAAATCTCTACAAAGATTTTCCTTATTTTTTTCTCCATCTTGCTTTCCACCAGATTTCCGTCCATTCTGTGAAAGCATGGAAGAGACGCAGCTGTTGCGTTGGCCATTCGGGCCTCGTGGGTCGCTCGTGATACTGACCCTCTCTTCTCCTAGCTAGCAATATATATATATAGCCCCCTATGGCGGATAGTAGGATTCTGCGAAGCGGTCGGCCGGGCTGTAATCTGGGCCATTCGCCGGGTGTGTCTATGATTTCTAATTACACCTGAAACATTGATGAGCGCGAGCCAGTGCGGGCCCTCTTGCACGAGACGCCCCAATGGCCCGTCATGTCAGCCACACGTGCCCGTTCCCACCGCTGGCGCATGCGCCCCTATTCCTGTTCCGTTCCGTATCTCAGCCAGGTTGGCCCGTCCAACCTCAGCTCCAAATTGCGGGCTTAACGTGGCTGCCGCTCCTTATTGTTCTATCATATCAGTTACCATTAATGACCGAGTAGAGAGAAAGAGTAAAACCACAGTCTAGGACCATGGTCGGTAGGAGAGCTGCTTCACGATTGATGGGCTACACGCTGCTCCGGCAGATGGCGTTTGTGAAGGTTGGGGCTGAAAAATAATGAAGCACCTATACGTTGCAAGTCGAAGAGCATATATACGCAGAAGAAGTGTTAAGCCCTTACCAGACAGAAGGAAATTTCGTGCGAAGCGATGCGTTACTACGTGCCTACAAGGTCAAACTTTGTGTAATCACATGGTTGGTGCTGCGTCGATCGATCGATTTTGACGTCTTTGGTACACCATCTTGCAACGCCATGCAGTCGCGAGCAGCCAGTCAGTTTAGGGCTTGAAGCGATAACCAGGCCTAGGACGATATTTACCGTACAAAAAGATTCACGATTTAAGGCGCAGCCAGATCGATACTTCCGCTTTGAGATTATGGGATGGCAGCCGACATAATGATTATCCTGGGATACAAAATGTTGGAGAAGCACAAGTCCGACGAGTAGGGTAAAACACGCATGGCTACAGTTACACTGCCATACTCTTTGCAAAATTTGTCCTAGCACAGGCAGAAGTTTCAACTAATTTTCCAATAGCCATTCGATTTTAGAAATTGATGCTAGCATCATTTTGAAGATACACAGCGTTTTCACATTTCTGGCAACATGCTTCCATACATGCATTACCTTCGTCGTACAATTTCGACATACAATGATGAATTATGGGATCTGTAGCTTACGAATCTCATTCAGGCGAGAGCAGAGGCGAGAACGGGATACCACCGGGCGCCACCATATTTTTTCTATATGGCGGCGCCGGGTTGTACTAAGTTGTCGCCTCTGTTCTCACCTGAATGAGATTCGTGAAATTGTTGTTTTAATCTGAAATTGCTTTCATGCTCTAATAGGGGGGTTAGAACAATTTTGTAAATTAAATAAATAAATAAATGTATAGTAGGATTGGCCTTCGGGGAATCTCATCAGATCTCTTTCACACGAGAACCGGAAGTTGGACCGACATGTTGTACGGACATGTTTTGAACGAAAGGTAAAAAAAATAAGTTTACGTATAGGAAAATTTGCTACGTAATAAACGTGTACAAGCAAGGATTAAAGTAGTTCGTTTGGCTCTTAACTCTCGTTTTACCATTGGAATGCTGTATTATAGCTCTGTCGAGTGTACTGTGTTTTGACAGTACTAAACTGCCTAGCAACGGACGTTTTTTTTTTTGCACATATGTGGTGTCTTGGAAGAAGCTGTCTAACTTGAGAAACGAATGGCGGTATAGTTACGATCGATGACGTCATCTCGTGGATGCTCCATGTCTCGATGTCATTAATTCTCGCACCAATCACAAAAAAAAAAAGCAATGTTTGTGCTTGCAGGAAGTGTGTCAAAAGGTTGACATGTGTCACAAACAAGTGTCTTTCTTCGTGATATTTTATTACTGACATGTAGGTGTTTCCAGATCGAGGTGATCGGTGCGAGAGTGCGAGGATCCCATTTTCTCGAACAGTTACCCGGCTTTGTTTGCAGCTCGATAAATCATAAACGAACCCGCAAGTGCAATAAAATTCGTAATATGGAAAAACTGATCATTGGCGCAGACCTGACTTAAATTTTAGTCCAGATCTTTTAAAGCTACATTCTTCCGGTTGGCGTTGCTGTGTGGCTCAGTTTTGTAACATTATACTTCAGATACGTTTAAATGTGGCAAAGGCATTCATTTTCCTATTTTTCCCCTCGTGAGAAACGGTTTTGCTACATTCACTCTAACCTATGTTGAATGTTGCAAAAGCTTATTTCGCGCAGGATGCTCGAATATAGTGAGAAGGTATGTTCTTTTAATTAAAAGAGCAACCCTCTTTCCAAATTCTTTCCACGCATTAACATTCAGGTCACTGTGTTGTCATACTTAAAAAAAGGACATGGCGCCTCCTCTGCAGTTGCTCCACGCCTCCGGGGTTTGGCTATAGTTGTAATCTGTTGTCTTTATTATTAACTTTATTATAATTATAATTATTATAATTAAATATTATAATTTTCGCTGCTGTGCTGTTAGCTTGACCATCTCATGTGCCAGAGGTCCCGGGATCGAGTTCGGCCTCAGCCAGCCCTGGTATTTTCGGGAGGAGAATGGGCCTGTGATGTCTCTTGCTCATGTCGATTGTGGCATGTAAAAGAACCTAGGAATTTCCAATGGGATTTACCTAGCAAAATTGTCCCTCTCTCCTTCTGGCACAATGGCTACGGCTGGGTGCGCGTCAAAAGCTAAAGCTGCTGTAGTGTTTCCTTTACTCCTATAGAGCAGTGACATTTGCCGCCATATTGGCACCAGGTTGGCACGAGTAAGGGTTTTGGAGGCATAACTACAAGGTGCACTACATAAAAATGGAGGGAAAAACAACGGAAGAGCGGATTTCTTATAAGGCTTAAAATAACGTTGTTTTCTCCAACAACAAAAATCGCACGTTTTAGGTCTAAGAAATCACTCTTCACATCATCGGCTTCAGTATGACGCCCTTCTGTTTCTCTCTGAAGTGCCCCTTGCAGCTAACCCATTAAGGCTCCAGCATAGAGTTACATGCAGTAATACTACGTCGTGTCACTGCTCTATAGTAAAAAATGCTATTCCTACGATTTTCAATATTTTCTTATTTATTTAACACTGTTTAAAAAGACCTATTATTGTAAAATAAATTGTATAAATAGCCGTGTTTACCCTATAATTGGTAACGGTGTATGTTATGATCGAAGTAACATTTTCAGAACAATTTAAAATTAAACTGGTTCGTATTTTAACTGGTTACTATAAACTCTTATTTCAAAACTGTAAACGTACCGTATGAAGCGTTCACTTTTAACATAGAAACAAAATAAGCTTGCAGGAAAGCTTTAAGACAGCATTCAGCATGTAATATTAATTTCTTAGCGCTAAAGCTTCGAACTTAATCGATTGAAATGTTGGCTCAGATTCTGGGCAAGATTTATCAAAGCAGTAAAGCCGCCCTTAACATGTAAGAAGACTGCCTATTTATTAGGCTGTGACGAATTCATTATTAAAAGAGCTTTAAATATTTGATCAGCGCCCTCTCTCGTCAAAAAGGGTTTTCCAAAAAGATTACGGTTAATTTGGTTTTAGTCCGCTTTGTTGGCTTAAGCACAGGACAAAACATTTTTTTTTTATCGCGGCACCGAAAAAAATAAAAAGCAAATTGAGTTTACCGACATCGGTGAGGCTGCAGTTTAAACTGGCTATAAATCTCGGCTTAAAATTGGGGCTTTGTTCAATTTTTTATTTCTTACTCGTCTTTCGGTGCCACGGGACGAAAGCCTCTCAAAGATCCGTCTTTGCGCACCGATGTGGTGCAAAATGCTGTGCTGCTTGGTGTAGAATCTAAGATTTCGCGGGGAAACTGGCCTTGAATCATGGGGCTCTCAACAAAACCAAGAGACAAAAACCATTCCAGGGAGCTTGGATTATACGTAGCTTTGATAGGGTGGCCCCACTAAGGTGAACGCGTCTGAGCTATAGCACAGCTATTTCTCGTGGTAAGGTATACACCAGCGAGATTCAGTTAGTGACGTTTTTGTTCCCAAACCAATTCTCGAAGCAGAGGACGCTTGGTTTTTCGAAACCAACAAAAAGGTTTGTTTTCACTAGCCAGTAGTTTTTAACGAAATTAATGAATAATTATGAAATATCTGATCGCTCAATCTTTGCTGAACGTTAAATTACACATTATTAAAACAAAACGAAAAATTCTTACCAGATCACCCGAGACGAGAGTAGCTCACGTAGTTGCGTCGAAACCAAAACAATGACATGCGTTTACGATGGTCGCTTGTGAAGGTGCTCTCCTTCTGATATCAAACGTTGCGATTTTCAGTCGCGTTGTCGATTGTGCTGGTAGGTTATTGCACTTTAAAACAATTTAAGCAATTGGAGTCCGGCTTACGTTTGATGATGCGTACTCGTCCGTTTGTTAGTCCAATTTTGTGTTGATTCATCGGAAAAAGCAAAAGCCAACGAGACGCAAGAATCTGTAAAATCGCGCGAAAAATGGGAGCAGAAACGTCAGACGCGTTTGAAGTTTGCAAAGCAGCTACCAAAATCTCGCACGGTTTCTCGCGGTACGGCGTAATAGTAAGTGGGTCCACCCTATCAAAGCTACATGTAATCCAAGCTCCCTGAACCATTCGGTACCGCGGTACCGTGTGCAGCATGTTGCAAATCTTGTGACTTGCATGTTTGCTGGGGCCTATGGCCAGTCTTATGAGTGTCTAACATTGCGTAGGTGAGCGTATGAATTATCTTATCATCTCATTTCCGGTTCCTGTTTCTGGGATTTTCCGGAAACTTCCATTTTCCATAATACCCTTGTTATTTCGCCGTTGTCAGGGGTAATCAAAACGTATAGCCTAAAAGAAACGGGGCCAGCATAAAAAATCGTTTAGCTTTCCCGGCTGGTCCTCTCCACTTAGGGTCTGGTATGTTAGGGTCCCTCTGTTTTTTGCTGTTTTTAAAGGTGGATTGCCACCAAATTAGAGTCTCCATCATTTAGCCCTATCGAGATCTCTCTCGCAGCGAGCAAAGAAATGCACAAATGAATACATTTAAACACACAAGCAAGCCACGTTACTCCTTAATTACTGAGTAAAAATTTGGGACGTCGTCGTGCACCTGGGAACAACCTGCAAAAGGTTAACGATATTAACGCCACTAGATGGCGGCAGGGTATTTTCTTTACATTCCACCGTGCCGCCATCTAGTAGCATTAATATCGTTAATTTTTATAGCTTGCTTCCAGGTGCACTAGGACGTACCAAATTTTTACTCAATAATTAAAGAGACAAGTGGCTTGTTTGTTATGTTAAAAGATGTTATTTTGTGTATTCCTTTGCTTGCTGTGAGCAAGCGATAGAGATAGATAGTGCTCGAAGGCGCTAGAAGCTCCAAACTTTCGTTTGGTGGCAACCCGCCTTTATGCCTTTTGTAGGACTGAATTTCTACCCCGAACTTAAAGGGACACCCGGCCTGCCTTATAACATTCCGCGTGCCAAATTACAGCTACGCGCAGATCGTCATCCGAGCAATTACACTGCCGAGGTCGGCTGGGGTGGTAGCTGCGTACCTCGCATAGATGCTGTCTCGGTTGGCTTTGGGAATAGTACACGAGACAGAATCAAGTCAACGATTGTGTTGTCACAAACCGGAATAATTCTCATATTTTAAAATCACAATTTATAATTTTCTAGGCTAGTGTCTTATGATTTTGCTCCGGCGATCTATTGGAATAATTCATTTTAATTTTTGCCGCATTAGTCATGGTAATTATTAGAAAATTAGTAGATGTACACACAGAGAAGAAACGTCATGATTATTGCACGCGCGCAATGCATCATATAGTTCGGGTCGTTCTTAAATATAGTTAACAATATTCAACAGAAAATCTCCTAGACGCCACATTTTAAAACGGTTTTTTAGCAAGGGAAAGACTAACGGTAAGTAAATAGACCTTTGGGGCCGTACTTGATGTGGTGGATCGAGAAAAATGGCGCTGGGAGGTATATCCCTTTAAGCCTTTTTCTAACTTGAACAGTGAATTTGCTGAACCTTATCATCAACCCTAGTTTAAACCTTAAATTTCCTTAACTTGGTTCCCTAATACTTTCAGTCTAATTTTCCTAACTCTCCGTTTGAGTTTTTTCGACACAGCAGAGCAAAGAAGAAAGGACTAGAATAGCCAAGACGCTCCTTTTTAAGGAAAGAAGTCACTTCCGGTATTAGCGATGTGCGGAAATACGGCGGTCCGGATATAGCCACACAGTCAACACTGTGCCTTTAGTAAGGACCGTTTTTTTGACGTCATAGTTACAGGAGCCATTCACAGCTCAGATCTCAGTATTGACTCTCCTTGTGTAAATACTGTTCTTCTTTGCAGCAGAGCGCAGTCTTGTATTTAGTCTGGGACTACCCAGGAATTTTCTTTAAGAGAGGGAAAGAAATTGAAAATAGTCTGAGAAAAAATAAAATGGATAGTGGAGTGCCGTTAGCTTTACCAATGGGGTTCCGGAGCAACCTAAAGCAGAGTTTCTCAAACTTTATCTAACTGCGACCCCATTTTCAAAATTTGACCATGCTGGAATTGGGTCATGATCCATCCACATCGGTAATACAAATTTAACGCTTTGTAATTATAGATGGGTTGCAAAAAAGTTTACTCATTTTATTGTTGTTGTATGAGAAATGTGCTTGTTTTTCTGAGCACAACTCCTCCAAATTTGGTACAATATTTGTTAATTTTATTCTTAGCTCATTCTCCACAATCATCTGTCGGATACACAAACCGTTGTCTTCAGTCCCACTAAATAGGAGATCCCTGATTCACATAGGTAAAAAGAAGCAAATGGAACACGTGCTTTCAATGGCACGTCGTGACAAATCGTTGTACTCTGTTTGTATCAGAGCCCTGAGTTCGAACAGTTCCTTTGATTAGAACTGAAGTTTCAATGTTGAGTCTAGTCCGTTTCGTTATGTTCGTGTTGTCTTAATTATGCTTGTGCTCCAGTCAAGAGATTAAACATACCTACAGACAGTTGGCCGAATCATCAATGGACTGTCATCCTCGATAGAAACTCGTCTTTACTGTTCGAATGCTGATAAAAATGGATCGCTTTGTAACTCGACGCCTGATACTTCAAATTCATCTGAGGTAACAACTACAGCTTTTATAGCTTTTCAGTTACTGGCAATGTGAACCTGTTCACAACCCCAGGATTACTTCGTCACGACCCACAGTTTGAGAAACACTGGCCTAAAGCATTTTAATAATAATAATAATAATAATAATAATAATTTTACCACAATAGTGATAGGGCACTGGAAGGGGCGTGACCCACTAACACCAGTCCCAATTAAAAGCAACCACAGTACACAGAAGTTAAAACAAAAATACAGCAATTGAAAATTTTGGCGGATATTAGTGGATAGAGCTGGAATGGTTGTGAGGCGCAATACCGTACACATGCGTGATGGGGGGTTGTCTACTAGCAAAGCCTCTTGATAAATGGTGTTAGGTTTTCTGAGAGCAGCTCCCTGCGGAAGCCTTCCTCCGTTGTCATACTAACCGTCTTGGAATGAAGAGAATTCCAAATTGGTACCACCCTGACCGCAAAAAAGTTTTTCCTACAGTCAAGCCGTGACCTCTGCACCGCCAATTTCCAAGGGTGACCCCTAGTATAATGAATACTCGGAGCAAGATCGAAAAAAGGTAAGTCCACTGAAATAAGATTGTGTAAAATCTTGTACGTTAAAATGAGATCGTATCTCAGTCGACGCAACTCTAATAGCTCCAGGCCGGCCAAAGCAAGCCGATCCAGGTGATTTACCTCACGAAGTCCAGGAAGGCGCTTTGTAAATTTTCTCTGTACTGACTCGATTAAGTCGATGTCTCTAGCTAAAAATGGTGACCAAACTGGTGTTGCGTATTCAAGGATTGGGCGAACAAAAACTTTGAATGCCCAAACCTTTGTTAACAAATTTCCCGAAGTGAAACAACGGTTAACCACTGCCAAACGACGAAAAGCCATGGCACTGACCTTCAAACAATGTGTCGATGCCTTTAAATCTGATGTAAACCAGATACCGAGATCCTGAATTTTCTCAACAGCTGGAAGAGTATCCCTACCAAGCACATAGCTGTAGCCTGGGGGATCTGGGCCAACGTGAAAAAGTTGGCATTTTGAGTTTGAAAGAGGCAACTGCCAAATATCGGACCATGATAAGACATTTTCAATCTCCTCCCCAAGTATGGTAGATGGTTCTGCAACCAACATATCCGTCCCAATTTTAATGTCGTCAGCAAATTTTACCCCATAAGCTGAGGACGAGGTCACGGTAAGATCATTTATGTATGTCAAAAACAGAAGGGGACCAAGCACTGAGTCCTGGGGTACCCCACATGGTACACTAATTTTGGAGGAAAGTGTATGCTCAATGCTGACTTGTTGAGAACGGTTACTCAGAAAGGCAGTGATCCAGTCAAACAGGGGACCAGTTACCCCACAACCCGTCAACTTTGAAAGTAATTTTCGGTGAATTACAGATTCAAATGCTTTTTTGAAATCAAAATACACAACATCGCACTGTGCACCAACATCCAATGCGCTTGTCCACCTATCAAGAACGCAGAGCAATTGATGGGACGCTGATCTATTTGAGCGAAACCCAAATTGGTCAGGTCGAAAAATCTGAGACTCTTCTAGATAAAGCATGAGTGAATCTCTTATGATGGATTCCATAACCTTACAAGTGACGCAGGTTAGTGCGATTGGTCTATAATTAAGTGGATCCGATGGTGAGCCTTTCTTAAAAATCGGCACAACGAAAGCGCTTTTCCAGATTTTTGGTAGTTCTCCCTGCTCAAAGGACATGGTAAAAAGTCTGGAGAGTGGGTAACTGATTTCGGCAGATATTTGTTTAAGCAAAAAGGCTGAAAACCCATCTGGTCCACAGGACCAACTCTGCTTCAGCTTTTGCAAGGCAGAAAGAACATCAATCTTGTCGAATCTTACATGGCTGCAAAATTGACTAGAGATTAGATTTTGCTGCACGGGAAGATTTTGGTTTCCATCGTCCGTAATAAAGTTCGATGCGAAAATGGAACTTAAAGCCTCTGCCTTCAAGAGGCTATCCACCACGATTCCACTTGGCGTTTCAAATGGTGGCAATGGACGAGACGACCTAGTTTTTTGACGGTAGAACTTGAAGAGATTTGCAATGTTACCTCCCTTAATTATCTTCTCCTCTTTCTTAGCATGCCATGCTTCGACAGAGTCAGAGTATTGTTTCCTAGCTAAATTATAGGCTGAAAGTGACGAATTGTCACGGTTTAATTTGTATAATTTCCACAGTTTAAGTTTGTTGTTTTTCATTTTAGTAAGAAACTTAGGCTGCCTATTTTTAAGACCTGGGTTAAATTTTCGGATGGGATTCCTACAACAATTGATGTGACCATTTAGGATATCTGAAAAACAACTCCATGCGTCCTGTATTTTAGGATGCACCGAAAAAATTAGGTCATCCCAATTTATGCCTTCCAATGTAGATTTTAGTACCTGAAAGTCAATCTTACTGGCCGGGTCACTACCAACCACCTGCTTACTAGGTGCAAACCCCTCACTCTGTGTGAGGTTTAATTTAAACGACACAATGCAATGGTCGCTATTACCAAAGTGAGCTCCTACTTTTAAGTCGTAAAGAAGGCGATCATCGTCAGTAAAAATCAGGTCAAGTATTTTATCCCCACGGGTTGGTTTGTCGACCCTCTGGGAAACTCCTAATGGTGCTAGCAACTCGAGGAAAGAACGCTGACTTGGGTATGCAGCCTGATTTAGTCGCCAGTCTACCGTAGAAAGGTTAAAATCACCCAGGAGTACATTTGAATATCCCTCGTTCATGGAATCGGACAAGTGTTGGCACATATACTCTACTGCCTCCGTGGATCTGCTGTCCGGGAGATAACAAAGAACAAAACTAATATTTAGGTTTGGTATAGCAAGGACCATTCCCTCGATCCGTGTTGAGACATTTACCAGGACTGCTTGAATTCCAATTCTGTGCAAAATTAATAAACCCCCACCACGGCTGCCACGGTCACGTCTCACAACCACATACTTTTTAAGATTTGCCACCATTGCGTTAGTAAAATCAGGATGGAGCCACGATTCCACAACAAAAACCAAATCATAACATTCAACTTCAACCAAAGCATGGAAACAACCAATATTGCGGATTATGCTTCGCGCGTTAAACATGGCACAGTTCATGGTTAGCATACATTCTTCAAAGGTGTTCACAAAGTTAGGTTTAACACTGGGTGATAACCCAATTACATTTACTCGTTTTCCAACGGCACATGCAACATGGTCAGCTTCTGTCGTAATACAGTCTTTCCCCGAGACGTGAGATGAATCATGTCCCTTGCCATGAGAGTTCTGTCCTGTATAATATCTCTGTCTAAGGACAGGAAGGAAAAGTTCTGGTCAATGCACATTTTCCTAATAAGGCAATTTGTGTGCATTATTTGCAGATCACATTCACGGTTCACTCTCCCCAGTCTTGGAAACAGGCCAACAATCGTGATTTTTGATTTGGGGCAAGCTCGTTTAAGTGATAAGCAAAAGTCAGACAGAATTGCTGCAATGCGATTTGGGGGTAAAATCCCCACATTATTAGAACCAACGCATATGACAAAGGATCCGCTACGATTACTTGTCTTCAGCAGTTCTGGAAGTTTGGTCTGAATGTCCTCTACCTTCATCCCGGGGAATGTCAACGTTATTGAATCATTGTGGTTGCTCCCTCTTAAATTGCGGACATTCGAGTCACCAAAAATAATTGATTTTTCGAGCCATTGCTGCACTGGAGCTTCGCCTGTTTGGTTACTGTTGATACTTTGAGTTCCACCATTCGGAGTCTGGCATTGTGTGGGTGTTCGGTTTGGATCCCTTTCGTGGTTCTTGGAGTTGCACA
>JAHWFP010058330.1:0-12425 GCA_023313725.1 Lithobius niger
TTTTGGATGCCCTTTCCGCTTATAAAATTATAAAGAAAACGATTAAACCAACAAAAAAAAGCATTAAAATAGGCTGTTCGAGGATATAGGCTACTAATTTCCCGGTTCCAAGCCGTGACAGCGCCAGATGTCATTCATTTCATCCGAGACCTTTCTTTTTTTCCTGCTTCGTTACTGGTGTAAAAGCTCAATATGGACTGATCATCCCTAGTTTTCTTTAGAATACATCTCTGGACGCAGAGGACGGGAAATGGTGCTTGCCTCTTTTTTTTTTACATCATTTCATCAATATGTTGCTCATTGCCGTTTTTTTCGAATGGTGCCTCCCCGTGAGATGGGGCTTTTTGTATTGTTGTAGAGACTGTTTAGATTTACGTAGGCCTAAAATTGCAAACTTAAATTCTATTTGTTCACAGGCCTACAAGTACAAACTGTGTGAATTTCTGTTTGTGCTTGCCCTTTAAAAGCATAATGGTTGTTTTTAAAACATTTTTTATTTTTTTTTCAGGCTCGTACGCAGGAGCTGTGGTTGGCATGCCCCTGTCCGGCTGGCTAACAGAAGCTTGGGGTTGGCAATGTTGCTTTTATTTCTATGGTGAGTAATAAGAAGAAAGAAAGAGGCTGATTGGTTCTTGTACTCCTCGCGCGGCGCACCTATTCGTTAATCCCTCTTGGCAGCCGACGTTCATTGGCTGGCGCATCCCTTTCTACAGGCGTGGCTTATTATTGATTGACGTGGTTCTCTCGCGAGCCGAAGGACGCTGCGTTGAAAACTCGAAATGCTGGGATGTGGAATAATTAAATTTGTAAATTTAGGTCATCAAAGTTAGAAAGTGCAAGAAAAATTCGTATATTCGTATCGGGTGGATGGAATGTTTGCAAAAATGTTCAGTAGCGCACCCAAGGCAGGGCGAATGCTCCCCCCCCCCCCCCAACACAAACCCATGACACGACGTTAAAACGGGGTACCAAGTGAAACCTTGTCCCCTTACGTAGTGTGTGTGTGTTTTTTTTTGGTTTTTTTTTTTTGGGGGGGGGGGGGAGGGGAAGCGGTGTCAGGCATTCTTGTATCTCCAATCCCCGAATATAAAGCTTTTACAGGAATACTAACTGTAGCCTACTTTGTGACATGGAGCACACGTTCATAGCTCAATTTATTCATTTTATTTTATTTATTTTATTTTATTTATTTCTGCAACATTGATCTAACAAGCTCGAATGAGCCTATTAATACGGCTAACGGAGAAATATATAGCATGCTGCAGAGGTAAATAAAATGGTGTACAGCTCTTTCACCGAATCCCGTTTTGCTGAATAATATTTTTCAGAATTACGTTGCTCGCTCGTGCTTGCTGCGGCTAAACATGTAACATCAGAAACCGTAACCAATCAAAATTTCTTTCCAATTAAGAATGCTTCTGTAACTTCTGCAATGTTAAATTTTTGTAGAATAGATTGATTTGGCGAAACGGGAAGGCACCTACAAAATTGCAGTAATTAATTGTCCCCATCAGGAAAAAATAGTGAATGGGCTTATTTCATTATGATTACAAAAACTTTGCGAACTTGTAGTGAGCACAAACGCCATTTGTAGACAGTTCGCACTTAAGCATTTTACCGTACTTCACAGCCATATACGGCTTCTGGGAAGAACTATTTCCACATATTATTGAAGTAGTTATTTAATATTATGACATGTTTGTAAAAAATGCATTATTCTTTCATCGCGCTCGCTGCTTCTAACAACATGCACTCAGCCTAGCACAAGTCAAAAAGAAACGGGATTTGTTTATTGTTCCATTTTGGGTCACTTTGGCTTTATTCACCTCTTCCCCCTACCCTACACCATTGCTTTAAACATAGCTTTCAGTAAATAGTCTGCAAGTATATAACTGATTTTGATGGCTTATTTCAGGCGCCCTGGGCGTGGCGTGGTATGGCTTGTGGCTGTGGATGTCGTTCGAACGGCCATCTAAGCATCCTACCATAAGCCGAGAAGAGATGTTATACATCGAGCACAGCATTGGAGAAACTTCTCCTTTACTCCCCCAGGTAGGTTAAAGAGACATACCTTTTTCCTCTCCATAACCTATCGTTCATGTTAACACGCAAAAAGAGAAGAGGTGTTATACATCAAGCACAGCATAGGAGAAAGTACCTCTTTACTCACCTCCAGGTAGGTTAAGGAAACATTTCTCGTCTCCATAACCTACCGCTCATGTTAACACGCAAAAAGAGTCCATTCACTTTGCTTTGGCGAATACAATCTCAACGTCTCTTCCAATTGTATGACATCACTTTGGATAGCAGGAGCACTGGGAGGAGGGAATGGGATAGGCATCAAGGCTTCAGCCTGCTAACTTCCATAACCCCCGACCTAGTTCATTTATATCCAAAACTATTGGAGACAGTTCAGCTTCACACTTGGTGTCATGCATGTTATTTGTTGTTATATCAGCCCTGTAGCGTCCTAAGAGCAAAAGTGACGTCATCCCTTAATACGATCTTAAGACCAACTAGAAAACTTCAATGAGAAAACATTCATCAGCAACAGAAATTTAACTTGTGTAACTATAAAATGTAAAAAGGCCCCCTTCCATTATGAAACTACGGGAAGGCCCATGTGCCATTGGCACCCTGAAACTACGACCAGTCCAGGCCTGTTAGGTATTGTTATGTTGGAAGTTTTATGCACCCGAAGTTTGACTTTTTTCTGTAGATTAAAACAAAAATGGTCACATGATCCCAATCACGCTCCTTTGGCCGCCTTATTGGAAAATGGTGCCCTAAAACATTTGCCTACACAAATTATTCAGCAGTAATAGTTGTACTGTGTTTTTCCTGTTCATTTTTATCACAGAAGGCATTGTTTTGGTCAAAATCGGTGCTTTTCTATATTCATTGGGAAAATGGCACCCAAAAGCAGACTTTTTCCTGAAATTCATATCTCACAATATATTGGTTCTAGGAAAAGATAATTCCTGCAAAAGTTGTTCAGAAGTAATAGCTCTTCCATCTCGGTATTATTCGTTTTTATAATGAAAGCACTGTTTCGGTCGAAACCAATTTTTCACTTACAGAAGTTTCCAATGGTTTCATTTCTGTTATGTGTTGTGACGGTATCATACGTATATTGATAATCCATAAATGACGGGTACTGATTACTACTGACATAAATCTTTTAGTCCTTGATGCTGATTGGTAGTCTGGAGGGCGTTATTACACATCTGGAGACTAGTTCAGTTGAGTCTAATACACAATTAAAAAAAAAAAAGAAGTGATATCATATCAAAAATCAAAACCGGTGAAAGGTACCGCCAAGTTCCGAATGGTTCGGGTCTTCAAAGGAAAGATATCAGCACACCAAAACATTCACCATGTTAATTACACTGAATAATACTTTGGATGTTAAATGACAACTTGATCGTTGCACACTGAAAGTAGCAATGTTCCAGTTTTCATTTAACCTTCGAACTATTAGTCGGTGCGGTTAACTTGGCGAATGTTTTGGTTTGTTGATATCACTCCTTTAAAGGCCCGAACCATTCGGAACTTGGCGGTACCTTTTACCAGTTTTGGTTTTTGATGATTAAGATTTAAAATGCCGAAGTCGCAAAGGCGGATCCAAGGAAGGAGCCGAGGGGGCTGCGGCTCCCTCCAAGGCAAATAAATAATAAAAATCGGCCATAATTGTTGAAAACACTCTGTTAAATTAGCCAAAAAATACATGAAAACGTAAAAAAAAATCACTTTGCGGCCCCTTCCAGACTTCATTCTAGATCCGCCCTTGCGAACTCGCGGACTCGGACCGTATTTATACCCTGGCCTGATGTCTCATGAGGTTAGGTCATTTCTGAAATTAGACTCGTACCAGTCGCTATTGCACCAGAAGTCAAAATAGAATCAAGAATAACCACCTGAATCTAGCTGCACATTGATTATGCACCCGGTAACCTTGGGTGAGTCGGGGGCATGAGTGATGTCACCACACCCACAAAGAATCCACATCAAAGGAATGAGATCAGTACTGCAACATTCCAACACACCTGGAATATAAATACAGTAAGTAACACTGTAGCCTCATAATTTTAGGTAGTAAGCCAGGGTGCTATAGTGTACCTTCGTGAAGTGCTTTTACCAGTCCACTTTTTGTAAGATTCACTGAATGCCAGACTTTTAGGGTTCACATCCATTGTGCAGAATATTGTACAACCTATGCTGCCATGGTGAACATTCAAGATGTGCATGTTCAACTCTTGAGAGACAGACAAATCACTTTGGTGTAATGAGGTGATCTGTGCGTCTCCCATTGTTGAACATGCATATCTTGAATATTCACATGGTAGTACAGGTTGCATAATATTCTGTAGCTGACTGTGGAGGCGATAGGTGTAAACCCTAAATGTTTGGCATTCAGTGAAATGGGTCGTCGGACTTGCCAAGGAACTTTAGTTGCTTTAACCATATAAATTTGCAGATATCTTCCGGTGCACATTTGAAAACGCTTTTGCGTGTTTTTCAGTTAAAACGTCCAAATATATTTATTGTAACATGCCCGTTTTCACACACAACCTGTGCATCTCGACGTCCATTCCAAAACTTTTGTTTCGTTGTTTTTGTTTGTCTAGTTACACTCAGTCCCTTGGAAGTCCTTCTTCACGTCCTTACCCGTGTGGGCCATCATTGTGGCCAATTTCTGTCGGTCCTGGACCTTTTACCTGCTCATCATCAGCCAGCCCATGTACTTCAAGCAGGTCTTCCAGTTCAGCATCAAAGATGTAAGTGTCAAAAGTATAGTTTATTAAGAAGGTAAGGCATCTCTCGCTAATGCTACCCACCAACCAACCTTACCTCCCAAGACAATACCACCGGTTCCGCTTTCCCCTGGTAAATTTTCTTTTGCCCTGCTTCTGGCATTATTTTGTTGCTGTGTGTGTTTGTTTTATTACAAATTAATTGTGCATATCGCAGATTCGCCAAGTTTGTCTCTTCACGCGGTCGCAAAAAGTTTTACAATCTAGACGGCTAAATGCTATGATCTCTTTAAGTGTCTAACTGCATTGAGAATGAACGCTTGGCAAAAAAAAAAGTGAGATAACAAAATGAATGACATAATCTTTGTAAAACAGTATAGTTCACTGCATGCTAGGTTGATGGCAATTAGGTAAACGCTCACCGGTTTGACATAGATGCTTTCAGCTTTTGCGAGCCTGGTCTCGTCAGTTCGCAAGTTAGTAGGACGGAGATGCTGCGGGTCCTTTTTCCCACGGGACCACATAATTGTAATAAGGCAATTCTGACCAATCCTTGAAAAAAATTTAAGGCAACTTTTTGTAATTAAATTTTTTCGGACTTCGAAAATAGCTTTTGATTAAATTGTAAATAGGAGTGTAGTGCAACTTACTGACTTGCACTAACGATGTCTCAGGACACCTGTCTCAAGTTAGAAATGTTAATTCTAAATATTAAAATATAATTATAAAAATATCTCAGTTGCACATTTTTAAGATCTTAAATGTCTAGTACCTTATTTTTTTTTAGGGCGAGGGGGGGTAGTTCAAATTTTGGTTTTGTAAAGTGGCATTGATTAAGGTAGTGTTACCACTGTCAATGGCACTTTCAAATTCCCGACATAGGCACCCTTGAGTCTTGTTGTCTGTACTGTCTTGTAGTATTTACTGTTGTTTTTCTGCAGGTGGGTCTCTTGGCTGCACTTCCTCATCTTGTCATGTCCATCATCGTCCCCATTGGCGGCCATTTTGCCGATGTCTTGCGAAGAAAACAAATCTTGTCCACCACCAATGTCAGGAAAGTCTTCAATTGCGGAGGTAATTGTTTAATTCCACTATTTGAACATAGGCGTAGATCCTTAGGTAGTGGAGAGGGTCCTTGTGAGGGCCATCATTTCTGTTTATATTTCAGATTGACAAAATTGCTTTCGTCAACCCCATAATGGCTGTACAACGATTAAGAAGTACCACAACAAGAAAATGTTAAATTTCTTTTCTCTCAATAAACAAGAAACACGATGAAGCTAATATTAGGAATAGATAAAGATAACAAGCGTTGGCACTCTGAAATAGCTGAACCTAGCAATAAAACAGATATTATACTCCACAACAAAATGTGGGATAGTGGAATTTTTACTTTCTGTCCTTAAATGCTAACCTTTATTTTGAGATTATTTTGTTTAAATTATCTTCTTTCTGTCCAATTCATTTATTACATAGTCAAAATTTCGAGTTACCTTTCTGTTCTCTCCATCAGGTGACGTCCACCACTGCTTGGTGACGTCATTAATGTTCCTTATCAATCACTTGTATTTAGATCTTCTGGATTAGACGTGTCTGTTTTTGGTCCATGGATTTTTGTACAATTTTGTACTGTTTCAGTTGAGGGTGTCACATATCTTACCGGCATTTGTGGTATCGTTTGATGCCAGGAGATCGCCACACTCGGGGCACAAGTGAGGGCCTTGTGATTTCAACACTAATCAGTGCATCATGTGGCTTTCACGCTCAGCAATGGAGATCGCCGTCTTTCTGAAGACATGGAGGAAGTCGGAACAGAAGGCTGACCAATGTAAACGTCGGCGGTTGTCGATCTATTCCTGGTTTGAAGGGGAATTTGGGATCAGCCCTGATAAATACGTTCATGATGATCATATTTGGTATGTTATTATATTGGGATGTACTTAATGGCTATCACTTTTCTCATCTCTTCTTAAGTGCTCTTTAAACCACATTTTAAGACTCAGTTCAATAGTTACCGATGTGGAAAGCTTCAGTGCATGGTGAGGACAACACGTCTTTCACATCGGCCGCCTGAATAATGCGCTCGGTGTTGGAGGACATCAGGAAATCATTCCAGGTAATGATAGAGACTTTTAATGTGAAGATTACTGATGACAGATTGAGTCCGCTTGTGATATTACCGAAGATTCATTTGCTGGATCGGTGGTGATTGATTTGCCAGCGGCGAAAAATGGAGTGGTTGGAAGGTTGTCAGGTCCAGCTAGCACCTGTCGCACATGAATTTTTAATGCCAACCATTCCTAGTGAGAGTCGTCATCTCCTGTTGGGGACATTGTGGGATGTGAGCATGGTCACTCTCTTGTGGTTGCACATTCTAAGGATGCATAGATGCCTACTGCCTGTGGGTGGGGGCACATTGTCAGGGAACTACGCAGCTGCCCGTCCCTCTCGCCCGGATGAGATTATCCGTCTTCAGCTGACGAGGCTGGGTGAGTGTTGCGTAATCACCACGGGTTCGATAGCTTACCGCCCGTAGGCCGCATTCCAAGTCGCCCTTTGCCAGTTTTGCCGTGGAGGGTGAGTATGAGGTTTCGGTCCATGATGAGTGTGAGTCCCGGGTTCATAGCGACAGCATTTTGTGGAATGTGGTGGGCAAGGTCGAGCTGCCCATGGTTACATAGGTGAACAGGGAGCATGTCCTAGTGCTGCCAAGCTTGCTAGCTCAATTGTGATTCTGTACCAGACGCTGCTGAATCTCGGTGGTGTTCGGCGAGAAGAGGGGCATCCTATCGCTGTTGGTTCCACCCTGTCACCTAGTGATGCTGGAATGCACAATTTTTTTGGACTTGGGAGTTTCGGGGCTCTGCTTCCAAAGACCTTTGTCATGTATGCTGAAGCCGAAGCTGTCACGTAGATGGTCACCATGGCACATGACACCATGCTGAGTTGTCCAAATCTCACCCGAGTCCCGACCAAGTTGTTCGAGATGGAGGAGTGCATTTTGCGGTCATGCTTGCATGCACCGTCTCAAACAAATCTGATGTTTTTTGCATCAACGGCGGCCTTGGATTCCTCAAGACGCCCCATGCGCATGGATCTGGGTATAGTGACACAAACTGAGGGAGCTGGCTGTTCAACTTCATTGCGATGAGGTCCACTAGTGAAATCCCCCAACATTTGAGCAGTAAGCCACAATGCACAGTGTGCAGATGCCACTCAACCACCAGAACTTGATGATGTTGTGACAACTCATCCTCCAGAACACTGAGCTTTCCTGGGATGTACCTGAGCACTAGGTTAATGGCATGGTGATGACAAACTTCCAAGAGAGGCAATGCTTTCATTTGGAGAGTCTCAGAATGGTCCCTCCTCCACACCGGATATAATCCACCACCGTGATATTGTCACACATAACTGAGATAGCTGTGGCCACCAATTTGTCCAACTAGTAACACATCGTTTACTGCACTGCCCAGAGCTCCAGGGCAATCCTCCAACGTCCAAGTTCCCCACCACCTCCATGTCCCCCAGGTGTCCTCCCCACCCCTGGAGGGAGACTCATCCAAAAAAAGTGGCTTGAACGGGGTCAGCGTATGCACCGTTACTCCACACGTAGGTTTGCCTGTGATGTCCACCAGTTCAATTCCTCCCACTGGACGTCCTGCAACACGATGATTCCATGAGCATCTCCGGAGCCACTTCTCCTTATAGAATCAGTGGTGGCGCCACGCCCTCCATGACCCTTACAGCAGTACAACACTATTGAGGCCGTGTGCCTTAACTGAATCCTCCTCCAGAAGCCACCCAAGGGATGCCAACAACTTATTTACATGCTCGTTCGATGGCCGGACCAGTAATTCCAATATCCATAACCATGCCACCAGGAAGACGAATTCTCCAGTCGGAACCAACCATGATTTGACCAACTTTACCCCAAACCACGACGGTGAAACAGCTGTCTGGTGAAGAAGAGACAATCGTCCAGTGTCACCCTGCTGAGGTCCCGTAACCACCAGTCGTCAAAGTTTGCATGCGCCTTCACTCTGGCATGCCATTGCCCCAGCATGGGACGAAACGCTGACATAAACAAGCTGGGCACCCTGCACAGGCCGAATTGTATTACCCAAAACTGATAGGCCACATGCTCGACACAAAGCAGAAAACTTTGTACGCTGACACACGAAGTGGCATATGCAGGTATGAATCCATCAGGTCTACGGGCACCATGAGCTCTTCCTGATGCAGGGACTGATGCCAGGGTTTCCACTTCGAAATGCGCTTTTTTGAGGAACGAATTCAGGCACCACAGGTTGAACATATGGCACTTTCATCCCATTCTTTCCGATGACCCGGGTGGCGCCTTAGAAGCCAGCAGACCCATCTGCCACCCACTCTATGGCGTCCTTCCCTGATAAGCTCCTGCACCTCTGCTGCAGTAGCCAATTGCTCCTTGAGTCTGGCCAGCATAGCATCTGTGTGGTGTAGGTGTAGACACAAACAGCAGGTAGTATCTCCTTACTATGACCGACAGGACGAAGGAGCCATCAGTCACTTTCAATCTTTGGTATGGAAGTGCAAATCCCCCCCCCCCCTCCCCCCATCGACCATCATATATTGTTGTTCATGAAAGGGAACACAGGTGTATGGGACAACGATGTGCATCTTCTGAAACTTTGCCCCATCTCCACTTTCTTGGCCCACGGAGTCTTCCCCGTATCACGAAGCTCGGGCGCCAATTCCAGTAGTTGTACTTTAAAACGCTTGTTGATTCTGTTAAAAGGTAGGAAGGATAAACCCCTTCCGCACGCAGCACCAAATTCGCGACCAAGCAACCTCTCTAGTTCATTGTGTTTTGTTGATGCGTGGATGCCTGATTCATTATAGGAATGCAGTCTGACAGGATGGCTACAGAGATGTTGGGGATATATCAGACCTCGCCTTCATGGGGCTGTGTGTGGTGGCTGGATCTGTTATCAAGGTTCGCACAGGGTATAGTGCTTACAAGTCCTTGAATTTGTAAGGACCTTATAAGTGCTTAGATGGTCCAAATATGGTCCAAAGGTCCTTAAAAGTGCTTATTTTGGGCCTGAAAATACGATTTGTCTCTAATAAATGTAATTCAATGTGTGACAGCATAACTCAACTTTTAGTGCTACATTGAAAAACATTTTTAAAGTTAGTGTACAGCACATTTGATTATTATAAAAACATTTATTAAAAAAATCTTACCTACCTACCCTACTTATTTTACTGGAAGCATCACTTTTTAGGCACTATTGTTACTGAAAGGTGCTTACAATGGTCAATATAAAGCACTTCTAAGTTCTTAAAAGTGCTTATAAAGAATTTCCTTTATGTGTGCAAATCCTGTGTTATACCTGGGCGATAATACCTGGACATCGTGAGTATGACTCCCGAAAGTGCACCTTCTACTATGCAGGCTGGTAATTCAAGTGTTGTGTTAATAAATTTCTTGCTGCCACTGATCTGGGTGTGGCTCGACTGTCCTAGTATTGGACGAAGTCAGCTAAAATAAAGGTTAGGGCTCTTGGACAGAAAGTGAAAATTTTTAATCCTAAAATTAGTCTTTATCCATCCTAAAATGCTTACCTACCTTTGTGGTAACCCTGCCACCGCTTTCGCTGCCCTATGTGTCGAAAGCGAAAAGTGATTGATAAGGCGGAGTGTCGTAAAGTAAAGTGGCCTAAAGGTCCCCCACCCTCCATCCACTTGAAAAAAAAATGTTACAATGCTGGAGTACGCCAAAAGAAAACTTGTGAAAAGCCAGGAATTTGTCCTGTATTGTGTAAGCCTCTATCTGTTGGTCTGGTGTTGGGCCCATACTTTCATTCATTTGATTCCAGAGGATGAATAGTGAATTTCATAGTTTTGATGCTTTGCAGTGGCGCACCCAACCGGGAAGGGGTGGGGGCAAAAGTGCTGGAAATAAGTTGTTTTGCAGGGTTCCGAGTATTTAAAGCATTCCTTCTCCTTCCTTAGACCCTTTAGCTGATATTTTTTGCCCCTCACAAACTAACTTCCTGGTATTATTTGTAATTGCAGTTTTTTGGTGTGGCTTTTTGAATTGGTTTATGGGCTCTTGATGTCCTAGTTATGCCACTGCACTGAGCTATCTGAGTTGTTTGGAAAAGTTCTCTTTGAATGCCATTGCCAACTTTCCTGCTCTGCTATGGTCGTTTATGGGCATACGACGTCATCAAAATTCACATCTTATTTTTTCTTTTTTCAGGCTTTGGCATGGAAGCCATCTTCCTTCTGGTGGTGGGCTATACGCGCAATACTCCTGGTGCCATTACTGCCCTCACATTTGCTGTCGGATTCAGTGGATTTGCCATTTCGGGTAGGTACCATTGCTATCCTGCTTCTAAGTAGCGTAAGACCGCTTTCACTGTAGGAAACTAATGGCAGTGATTGGTCACCAAAACTTTTAGCAGAACACTGTTTTCAGTGAAGGCTTTCATACGTGGCGACTGTGGTTGTTCCGGCAGCGAGCGAACGCCTACAGTGGCTCACCTGCACAACTAATCACTGCCGTTCGAGTTGGGACATCGTGTAGAGTACGGCTTTCATTCATGCTGGGCTACTAGTTGCCCATTTTTCTTGATGAAAAAGGCTTCCTGACGTCATTTTGTTGACTGACAGTGATGAGTCGTGCGTGACGGTGGTGGTAGAGTCGCTTGAAAATGAAGTCTTGTCGCCTGTATAGGCAACTGCTCGTCAGCACTAGTTGTGGCCACTAGCTGCCTATTGTGAAAGATGCTTTAAGCTGCGTTGGGGCAACACAATCTTGCAATTAGTAGGCTAGCCAAGAGTTAGAAAAGGCTAGTTATACATGGGCTATTTTCTATTATACATGGACCCACATATGACTGAGTACATCAACTGAGTGGTGTCACGTAATTAAGGCTACACTTGTGTGAGTAGGCTAATCATTTTAGTAATTAGGTCTAATTTACATTAGCGTTGCTTAGTAAATATCATTAGCAAATACGTGCTAAACAATTTTCAGGTCAAACTAAGCCAAGTGGGTAAAGTCATATTTACCTGGATCATGGAATGATAAAAAAAAAAGTCAAGTTAACTTTTTATTAACTCTATTAATTTTTAGGCAGTTACACTGTCTTGCAACTGGGTGCATCTGGTGAAGCATTAATTTATTGGCAACTGTCAGCAAACTCCTTTTAAGAGAGAAATGTACAAAATCCCTTTTAGTAACATTAAGGGTTAATTCATTTATAGCAAAATAAGATCTTACTCAGCTTTTTTCAGTTGTATTAGCATTGTTGTTGTCAACAATAAGAAGAGCCGTGTCATCAGTAATGGAAGTAATATTGGAATGAGTCTTTAGGTTATAAATGTACGATAGAAAGAGTAATGGACCTAAAACTGATCCTTGTGGTACACCCGTTATAATTGATGTACTATCACTATTGGTATTAATTCCCTGCAAGTTCAGTTCACTTCGCCAACATTAGTCGAGAGCTGGACTCGATTATACTCTCAAACAGAATGTGAAAACAGTTGAATACTGCTCGTTTGTAGCGGGCCTCATTATTTATACCTCCTGATCACATTTCTGTTTCAGGTTTCAACGTCAATCATCTGGACATTGCCCCACGATACGCTTCCATCTTAATGGGCTTGTCCAAT
>JAHWFP010058336.1:0-12880 GCA_023313725.1 Lithobius niger
CGTGCGATAAGTTGAAAATGTATACATACCTATTACAACAATCAACTTTCAATATGTTAACAGTGGGTACATTTGGAATAGCAGTACTTTTGGAACACGATGCTGTGGTACCCCGGCTGTATTATCCACAAAACCTTACTACGAATTCACAAATGGCGCGCACTGAACAGAAATGAAGCTGTGGTGAGAAGATGTAAACAGACACCCGTCGTAGCATCCGGAGATATTTTTTTCGTGTACAAGTTCGCACACTGGTCTTCACTGCAGTCCCAAATGCTGCGCTGGGTGTTTGTTCATAAAATGCGTGCAAATTGCAATTGTTAAAAGTCGATACGTTTTCCGTAGCATATAAATAAATATTTTTCAGGGGGTGGGGGATTTTATGTCTCCCTTTAGGGCCATGCTATAAATCTTATGGCCACTTTATTTTTATTTTGCCATTATTTTTCATGCTTTGTCTCATGTTTGGCTCCATTAAAAAAAAGGTTTTAAAGAAATAGCTAATAAAGAGAAAGAAATTTTCCGAGTTTGAGGAATGTCAAGAACAGAGATACCCACTGACTGGGCTGAGGAATTCCACTCGGAGTAACACAACAAAGACAATTTTAATTTTCAGCACTAATTCAAATCTATGTGTTTTGGTTCACCTAACAAACAAATATAACAACACTATGAGGATGGCAGAAAACTTACGTTTCAAATGGGCATACAAATTGCATACTTACAAATAAAATACATGATGAAAAACACTTAAAACCATTAAATACACAAGAAAACGGGATGGTTCGATTGTGTGGGGTCTCCCGTTTTCTTGTGTTTTTAATGGTTTTAAGTGTTTTTCATCATGTATTTTATTTGTAAGTATGCAATTTTCATGCCCATTTGAAACGTAAGTTTTCTGCCATCCTCATAGTGTTGTTATATCTGTTTGTTAGGGGAACAAGCACATAGATTTGAATTAGTGCTGAAAATTCAAATTGTCTTTGTTGTTTTACTCCGAGTGGAATTCCTCAGCCCAGTCAGTGGGTATCTCTGCTCTTGAAAGAGATTTTTCAAGAGATTTTACACCTTTTTGGCTGGTTTTATTATTTTTTTAATAACGGAGAGGGTTGCCTGTCCTCCCTCCCCCTTCTTTTGCCACTGTGTTTTTTAATATTAATGATTTAGCTGTTAGAAACTAACTATTAAATAAACACAGACGCAAACCTACTTACGTTGCCTTTTGGATATATTATGTCAGACTGCCCGAGCGGGGATTCGAACCCACGACCTTTGAAACGGAAGGCCGAGATCCTACCGCTGCACCATATGCTGACACGGCAGATTCATTATATTCTACTGTGGTGTCAGCTAGTGCCTGTAATATCGTTAACCTTCACATCTTCCAGGTGCACGAGTTCCTACCACATTTTTGCTCAATACTTGAGGAGACACGTGGCCTGTTTGTTGTGTTAAAAAATATTTCTTTAGTGCAGCACGCACTAAAAAGAACTAGATAGGACTAGATGGCCCAAAACACTGCAAACATTCATCTGGTGGCAACCCAGACTTGTCTGCCATTGAGGTGATTCGTTGCTACTTGCTAGACATGAAAGTAAGTCCAATAAACCTGTTTAAACCAATTATAGTGAGAGTCGGTTTGTTTTCTCTTCCGAATACAGCGATCGATATGGCTACTAATTGTCTAACACCAGTGAATAGTTACCCCTCCTTAAAGAATACAATCCAAAAACCCAAATGATTGCTTGGCCGCGGTTCCACGACAAGTATGCAACCGTAAAACCAGTGGCCTCTTGCGGTTGTAGTTTTTGATCAGATGCTGAGACATGGAATGGCATGGCGGCGCACACCTCTCATTTAAAGATGACCCCCAATACGATTCTTCTACCGGTTTCATTTTTAAAACTGTAAGTTTAATTAGACCAATAGTGAACTGAATCAACATTACAAATATTCAGCACCGTTTGGCCGTTTTATGACAGTTTTGAATACTTCATTTATCCGATGGCGACGTTGCCACACGGCACGACTGATATGTAGGAACGTACACATCAGTGGGGCCGCGTGCTTACGTCAGTGATCTGTAGAATAATTTGAGCAAGTTGCCAGTCATTGGTCGGTTGGTGGTGACATTAGCCGCTGGTGAAGGCTATATAGTTCCTAGTAATTGGTTGTGGGTGGATGACGTCGTGGATGAAAACATAACGAACCTCGTACGTTTGCTGCGAACAAAAATCTTCGATTATTTCTAGTGGAGGATTTCCCCAACGGATTCGACCCATTTTCGAACTTAGACCTAGACATGTGTCATAGAATTATCGGATTTCTGTCAAATTTAGCACACGGGTAGAATCCGTGTGCAAAATTTGACAGAAATCCGATAATTCGTTAAAACGCTATAGTGCGAACACCCAGACAGACACACAGACAGACAAACCGTTCGCATAAGAGTGTAAATCGACTCTAATAAGTAACTTCATAGGTAAACTGTGCAAATTTTCGAGTTAAAGATTCCACCAAACCTGAACTGTCCGGCTCCCCTCTCAGGCATAAATCCGGCCTTTATATCACACGTTCCAAGCAGTGACGAAGACACGAATGGCTCACGTAATAGGCATTGAGCAGCTCAATTCGAGCTTCAGTTATTGTGCGATGGAAGCGAGCCCATTCTTAGTTTATTAATTTGTAATTTACAATAGACGTACGTGTCGTGTCCGCAGTAGAACAGAACACTCATTCGCATTCAACGGCGTAAAGTGCATTCAGTATTGGACTAACTTCATAAAGTAACATGAAAGGGTTGGAGTGTGGTTGTGAGATATTTAGGGGAAAGGGCGAGGTATTCTTGGCAGGCGCGGCTGCGATTAACCCTGGCCATGCACCATGTCTTCGCTGACAAAGCAGAGAAGTTGGCTGCAATTAGCTTTGGGCGCAGAGAGCGAACGTCTTGGCAACCTAGATGTCAGGGGACTTGTCAAGGAAGAAGAAGGATATTAGGGAAAGGGGAAAAGACCTGACAGCTTGGCCCTCGGCTACCTCAACCGCTCTGTTTACTCTTCTCACTCTCCGAGTGTCTGAATCTCGGTGCATAATGCCTCTTGAGAGCGAAGAGGACCAGGGTAATTACCTTCCCCGTTGACGACTTTGAGCAAACACTGTGAAGTTCCAGGCGTGGCTGAAAAGGGTTCCTGATGGATTTTTTTTTGGGGGGGGGGGGGGATTACCAGATAAAGTGAATTCCCGCTGAAATAGTATGTTTGCAGAACTCAAATGAAATAGACTGAAAGCCTGCTAGACGAATACTAGCAATAATTTATACGATTGGGGAGGAGAATTTGTGCTTGAGACCCCAAACTGAAACGTCTTAGATTCATTCCTATTGGTTCCGTCTGAGTTTAAAGAGGGCGCCATGAGTTTTATATGGGAATTTCTACTCAGTTTTCAGCCTGAAATTAAACTAAACTAGCTTGTATTTAATTAATATTTAGTTTAGCTTAGTTGTAATTTAGTTTACTTTCAGATTTGGGCTAAAAAATGAGCAAAAATTACCAGATAGAATGTGTGGTGCCCTCTGAAAACTCGGACGGAACTAATAGGAATGAATGGAACACGTTCCAACAGGAACTTATTAGAGTTACAAATTCTCCTCCACAAGCCCTATAAATTCTTGATACTAGTGGAATAGTTTTAAACGTTAATGATTTCCTAGCATTAGATCTGACAACCCAATATTTAACAGATCGTCACTATGTTTACACCATACATCAATTGTCTTATACTATAAACCAGAGCGTCATCAGTTCCACTGTCGACAAAATGGAGCGAAGCTACTTTATTCAAACGTCAAAATCGGTGGACGAAATGTGAAAATATCTTCAATTTGGTTTATTACCGATCTATGTGGATTTTATATACCGATCCCGATTACAGATTAAGAGTGCCTCACGTAATTTCTTACCGACATTTGCAATATCGCTAGAAATCGGGATCGGGCCAGTCTTACAAAATATGCTTTTAGTTGCTTACAGTTAACTGACACATGTGAGGCCGGTGATTTGATTTGATTTTAATTGAGAGCCGTGGCATAACGCCGCCTGTTTAACACCAACCATCAATCTTTCTTAACGATCTGATGCCTTTAACAATTAGTAGAAACGGCTTCGCATCTCGTTGTTGTTTGGATTTTGGCTGTTGCTATTGGTCCATTTTGTCACCCTGATGGTTCCTCAACCCCATGTCCGATTCCGGATTTTTCTTTTGATAAACCTTGTCCGGACTCCCGTGGTACTGCCTGCAAAGTGTGATTTGGATAGTTTCGTGGTTCTCGCGTGACGCGCGGTCTAAGATGACATTGGAGTGTCTTCATAGCGGGGCTTCACTCCAATAAAAATAAATAAATAACCACTGTGCGCAATTTTAAAGATTTCACACTTTACATTCACGTTGTTACACTCTCCTACTAGTATAGAGCAGTGACACGGCGTAGTATTATTGTATATAACTCTATGCTGGAGCCTTAATGGGTTAGCTGCAAGGGGCACTGCAGAGAGAAACAGAAGGGCGTCATACTGAAGCCGTTGCCGTGAAGAGTGATTTCTTAGACCTAAAGCGCGCGATTTTTGTTGTTGGAGAAAACAACGTTATTTTAAGCCTAAGAAATCCGCTCTTCCGTTGGTTTTCCCTCCATTTTTATGTAGTGCACCTTGTAGTTATGCCCTCCAAAACCCATACTGGTGCCAATATGGCGGCAAATGTCACTGCTCTATAGGGTTCAGTCCCATGAGATGTTAACTAAACCGCAAAAATATTAATCAAACAACCCCATAGTTGACAGGTCATCACTACGTATACATGATTATTTAAAGCACTTCAGAGGGATGTGCCTCGCGTCATTGTCGCCTGCATGGGCCATGTAAATACCCATTTGTGGCGCATTCTCCTATCTGACGATACAATCCGCAGTCGCTTTATGGAGGTGTGGTTTGGGAGTCAGAGGCGATTCGTCTTTATTCATGTAAACCCTCGCAATCACATTGTAATGTTGGTGCACGCTTGGTAAGGATGGCGGACCTAGTTACGGCGACTACGGAATTTGCGTTAGTGCCACTCGACGTTTAGTTGAATAAACTGATAATAAGTACATGACTAGGAAAACCATTAAGACTTACATATGTATGGTTACTTGCGTTTAAACTGATTAGTTAACTACAAGCAGAGATTGGACGTGGTGGGAGCTGTCCACTATGTCCCAAAGGGAGGACAGGAAGGAAGGGGGATTGTGAGCGTACTGGCCGGAACCACCTTCCTTAGCCTAATCATGTTCTCGTGTTCTCGTTCTTGACGGTTTTTTTTTAAATCCGCGTTTCAAAGTGCATTGAAAAAAAATGCGATTTCTAGAGTTCTTGTAACGTAGTTAATATCTCCAGTTGGGCGGAATGGAATCAGGCGGCGCATTAAACAGTGAAAACAATTTTCACTTAACAGAGTAGCACAGGAAGGCATCATGCCAGTTTTTATATGTTAAATGCAACAGTGTTGTTTTAGGCCGTTATTTCTGTCAAGTATCAGTCTATCTGATGCAGACAATATTAGTCTGTCCGACGCAAACAGTATTTGTCTGTCTGATGCAGACAGTATTAGAGTCAGTCCGATACAGACAGTATTGTCTGACCAATACAGAGGGAGCGAAAGTTTGTCTGATGCAGAGAGGATTATAGTCTGTCCGATGCAGACAGTGTTAAAGTCTGTCTGACACAGACAGTATTAGAATCAGCCTAGCAAAGATAATATATATAGTCTTTCCAATACAGTCAGTATTAGTGTCTAAAACATACAGTATTAGAGTGTGGCTGATATCAATAACATTAGAGTTGGCTCGATACGGACATTATTTGTGTCTGTCCGATGCAGAAAGCATTGCTGTGCAATGCACACAGTATTAGTGTAACTGCAACGGACAGCATTAGAGTCTGTCCAGCAGCATTAGTCTTAATACAGACAGTATTAGAGTCTTAATGCAGACAGCATCAAAGTCGGCCTGACACAACCAGTATCCGTGGCTGCCCGATGCGGACATTATTGATGTCTGTTCAATACAGACAGCATTGGTGTCCAATACACACAGTATTAGGGCCAGTTTGGCCCACACGTATAGTTCAGAATGCGCTACAGAAAGAGTTGATGTGCGGATATTATTCCATCCTTCCCCTCTCTAATACAATAATCCCAATTTTCTCCAGACGCTGCAATTAGCGCTTAGAACGAGGCCATAATTAATCTCAAAGCATGTTAGATCCCCAAGGAGGGAGGGGTGGAGGGTGGTGTACGCCAGACTGTGTTGCGTTAAATTGCAAGGCCTAGCAAACGACCTTATGCATTGCGCAAAATATCAATTGGGGATTCATTGATCCCAGTTCCAGAGCGAATACACTGTGGAAACTTTATTGAGAAATTAAAACATTACTCTTAAATGAGTGTGAGTTATTTAGCCTTGCAAATGGTACAGGGCTGTCGCCTTGTGTGGCAAAATCATGAATTTTGTTACGAAGGGGAAGGGGTGGGGCAGATTCCAGCAGATTCCACTGTGCTCTTGCATTGTGCGGTAAAACTGCATGTCTTATTTTTTTGTATGAAGGGGCTACCACTGGGCTGTCGCCTTGGGTAAAAAAAAAATTTCAATGAAGGGGGGGGGGGCGGCCATTGGTTTCCTCCTCCGGAGCCCTAGTTTGAAGTTACGCCCCTGCCCGAACCCGCAATCCAGTCTAGCTAAGAAATCGACCAGCATGAATCTGAACCCACTTTTGGGGTAACATAATTCCACCTTTGGTTTGTGACAGCTTTGAACGTTAGGTTTTGGACCAAAACCCCCATTCCCAGTTTAGCAACCAACCAACACTCTGAAACTCCCCTCCCTCTTTCATCTTGTCAGTCACGTTGCGAACTGCGTCAAGTCTAAACCCCAGAAGCCAAGTTCCCAACACTGCTTCCTTGTTGTATATAGTCGTGTACGGTGGATCACATAGATCCTCTTTCAGGGGTCCAGGAGCCCTCTACGCGGACGGGTGTAGGAGTTCTCCACACACGTCCGGCAAGTCGTCATTTAACAATAACCATGACGCAAGAAACAGCCGCGTAGTGAGTCCTTCGAGTCGTGCAAAAGACAAGCCCTCGAGTAAGTTTACGTGGCGTAACATGTCCTTATTTCTGCCCCCCCCCCCCCTCCTCGTGCAAATGAAGGTCGTTTCAACACCAAGCCTCGTTTGCTTGACGTGTTTACTTTTAGACAACAACTTTTCGGGGTGCGGTTAGAAAAGAAGGGGGGGGGGGGGGGCGGCACTGAAACAAGTTAAGCGAAATTCAACAGGGAAACATATCCTGGAGTGAGTGGTGGTGAAAAATTAAAATTAAAAACGCACGTTGACTGCTGTTCTTCCGCCGTGTTACGCGTCTTAAAATAGATGAATATCTTTTTTTTTAGGATTTAAAAAATACGACAGCATTAATATAAGAGATGTAACGTCGGAGTAATTGGCGGAGTGGGACGGCTAGTGAACAGCCAAAAACTAAGTCCCTGTGGACGCGAGCTTTTGTGGAGGGTTCCCCGAGCAAGGCGAGCACCAACAGCCCAGTGGTTAGCGTCCTCGTCTCCAGACCAAAAGAACCCTGGATCGAATCCTGCGACAGACCTAAGTTTGTAAAAAAAAAATGCATGCAGTTTAGCATACGCAGCAAAGGGCGTTTAGCATACGCAGCGTTTTAAGGTACAAAACTTCTGAAACTTAGTTGTTTTGCAGAGCTCCTCAGGACTTAAAGGCATCCCTCTCTCCTTAGGTCAATTCTCGGACCCCATACTAATTAAAACGCCCCCCCCCCCCCCCGCGCCGCCAACCCAACGCGGGAGGGCACCGCGGCGCTGCCAGGCCACACAACTTTCAATGGAAGGGTTATTACAACATCGGACTTGCATTATTCGCCTATTGCTGACACCTATTTTCAGATAGCTAGAGAAAATTTCAGAAAAATAGCCATCGTAGGCTTGTTTCCCAGTTGTGATTGACGTTGGAAACAAAGCAGAACGATTCTGGTAGGACAAGATGCACCAGTACGCTCGTGAGCGGGTTGCAAACGTGCTTCCGGTTCAGGCCACAAGCCAATACAGGAGGCGGCCATGATGGCTGTGGGAAGTGACGTCATCAAGACCGGAAGCAGCGGAAAATTTACAGTGCTTCGAGAATGACGTCATTAACCCAAGTTGCGCTGCGGGAAGCGACGTCACAAACTAAATCGTGCTGCGGGCAATGGCAGCGGGCGATTTAAACCTTAGATCAATACGTCTAAACGAACGAATGAATGAATGAATAGTTTATTCAGGGCCCGGGCCCGAAGCCATGCACCCTACTACAGAAGCTATTTAACACCAACCTTCTACATTACAACCATCAATTATCACATGTAACAACCATCAACGAAACGCATGTTCGACAATCTGCACCAGCCAGAAATTTATAGGTTTATGTGACCAGTGAGCACAACAAACCAACCATCTATATATATAATTACACAAGGACCCGCAACGATGCCATCTCCGCCATCTACCGACGGAACGGCAAATTATAAGAGTAGCAGCCAAGGCCCGCTGAGATAGTAGCTGCGCTCAGAACGCAACGGCCAGCAGCGCGAATATACGATGCCATCTACCGACCGAACGGCAAATTAAATGATGGGGGAGCGAGATAGGGGGAGGGGGGGGGAGGAAGGGGAGCGACACGACGCGGAATGAGCGAGCGAAGCGAGCGACTCCGCTAGTTATTAATAATAAAGTATTGTTAATCCAATCATGAAGTATTGTTGAGGTTAAAGTTTTAACAAAACCAAAACGAAACGAGTGTGAATGTAATAAAATATAGTCCCTGCGTTCTGCCCCATGCACAAAAAAATAAAAACGTAATTCATGCATAAAATTAAACATATATTTCCAAAGTGCTTCAAAAAGGAACATTGATAATAGAAAAATCACAGAATAAACGAAACAAAGGCACACAAAACTTAGGTGAAAAAAACAACAACAATTAACTAACAACAGAAAACCATATCGGAGTACGTGTTCGGTTTCAATCGATGACTGTGACAAAAGTTCTCAACCATCTTCCTGCTTTATCCAGAAGTTTCTCTTCTGACTTCGGGATGGGATTTGTGGGAGACAGAGGATGGGGAGGAGGAAGGATTGAGGGGGGGGGGGGGGGGGGGGAGGAGAGTGAAGAAGGGGAAGCGGCACAAACCTGGATATTAAAACGAGTGTGGCTGTCTGCTGGCCGTCGTCAGCTCCAAAAGAAAACAGATGGAAGATTGATGAATCGACAGACGGCGAAAACGGATCGAAAATGACGGGGGAAAATAAAGAAAGAAGTCTTATTAAGAAGAATTTTAATTCAGCATATTTAAATTGTCATTATTGTGACTTTGGTTTGCAGATGTGATCGAAGCAACAGCCTTGAAACGAGATTCGCACAGCGAACGATAAGAATTGGAAATGTTAATAAAAATGGCTGAAGACCTGTATTACAATATTGCTGTTTTTTTTTTGTTTTTTTTTTTTTAAAGTTTTGATGGCAAAGTTTATCGTAACAAATGTTTTTTTAGTTTTATTATTTAGTTTTATGACTTATAATAGGATTTGTTGCCATGCACCAGCAACAGGACATGGAAGGGCCAGCGAGGACGACTTAACACCAGCCCCAAGAAAAAAGAAACAGACCGATCACCAGCAATAAAAAAAATTAAAAAGTGTCGAACGTGCTTATTGCTTAACAAGCAGTTCCCGTTGTTCAGCCAGCCTGCTCTTGAACACCTTCACGCTCACCGCCATAACAACCTCGGAAGGAAGAGCATTCCACACTTTTATAGTTTCCGTGGCCAATCTTGAGTTCGCCCCAGAACGACACAGATAATCAATTGTATATTTTTGGTAGCAGAGTGCCTTGTTGATATCCGAGATGGTTACAAAAACAATGGCGGCCGTCGATTAATGCCCTCCCCCCCTCCAGGAAAACGTAGCCGCTCATAAAATAACTGCAGGACTCAAGATAAACCGCAGACACAATACAACTCGCGATAGAAAAAAGTACTTATGGGAGTTATGACAGGATTGTTAAAGGATCCTAGTATTGTTGTCGTTTATCCATTGTTGGCCATCTCCAGATTAGTTTGGGCTCTGTTTTTAACGCCTAAACTTTGGCCTTGTCTGTGAGACGAGTTGGGCTCGTTCGTGGCAGGTAAAGGGTTAACCAGTGTTTGAAAAATTCTTTCCTATTAAACACTCACTCATCCTGAACGTGTCTAGAAAAAAATAGGAGGTTTCGTCTAGAAGCGATGAAATAAGTATTATAACTTAGTGCTAACTAGAGAATTACAAATTTATGAGTATTATAATGAGCGTCGTCTGGGGCTGCTGATTCCGCTTCCTGGATCACCCAAGTTAGTTGATTTAATCCTCAAAATCTTATTCTATCAAGGTAATGTTAAGGTCAACCATAGCAATGCAAAGAGGCCTTCATTTCCCAGCGCGCGCAAGAACTGTCGTGGAATCGGGATGCAAGACACACTATTTCTTCCGCTGTCGTGCCTTGGCTTGAGAACCGGGAATTTATCGCTTCAGGGGTCGTATAAACACTGCCGCTTGCAAGTTAAATCGTGCTTGGACTAATTGCAGGGTAAAGGCGAGTTATCACCAAACGAAAGTTTAAGGCATCTAGCACCATCGAGCGCTATCTAGTTTTCTGTAGCGCTTCCTCACAGCATGCTAAGAAATGCACAAAGAAATATCTTTTAACACAACAAACAAGCCACGTGCCTCCTTAATTATTGAGTAAAAATTTGGTATGCCATCGTGCACCTGGAAACAAGCTATACAAATTAACGATGTTAATGCCACTAGATGGCGCCACGGTAGAATATAAAGAAAATACCCTAGCGCCTTCTAGCGGCGTAAACATCGTTAATCTTTATAGCTTGCTTCCAGGTGCACGAGGATGCACCAAATGTTTACTCAATGTTTACTCCGTGTTTAAGGAGGCACATGACTTGTTTGTGTGTTTAAATGTATGGTAATTGTTTGGAAACCTTACTTTTCACGCTATCGACTTAATTCACCTACCTATCGATTCCTTTCGTCGTCAGGGTTCCGAAAATCATAACGAAAACGTGCGCAAACGCTTTTTTATAAAAAAAAATTATTAAAACATGCTAAAACGCTACGCACAACTGTAGTTCCGCCATCGCCATGCTGCGAGGTGGAAAGACAACAAGAAAACCTGATTCCGCGCCCCTGCGTTTACGGAAATTATCTCGTTCCCGGTAGCAGACGAAATGCCTGAAGCAGACGAAAAATTGGTTGGTGTATATCGATATTTGCGGCCGGAATCACAAAACGAAGCGCGCATTATTATATACATCGAGAATTGGTGTAATCAGAAAAAGTATGACGCAAGCATTTGTGAGACAAGGAAGTAGCATAATTTGTTCCTTGTCTCACAAATGCTTGCGTCATACTATTTCTGATTACACCAATTCTCGATGAATATGATAATGCGCACGAAACGCGCCCCTGCGGACTGTAAATCCGGCCACAAATATCGCCATCCGCCTCGGAAAGAGATAATTTTCGTTTAGTAACGTTCTGGTCGAAATCAGGTTTTCTAGTTGCGGAATCATCGCGTAGAATGGCTGCCGCTTCTAGCTTGTTGTGCGTAGCGTTTTAGCGTGTTTTAATAATTTTTTTTTAAATAAAAAAAAAAAACGTTTGCGCACATTTTCGTTATGATTTTCGGAACCCTAACGACGAAAGGAATCGATGGGTAGGTGAATTAAGTCGATAGCGTGAAAAGTAAGGTTTCCAAACAATTACCAAATTACCTTGCTTTGTGCATTTCTTTGCTAGCTGCGAGAGAGAACTCGATATGGCTACATGCTGCAGACTCGAATTTGATGGCAAACCCGTCTTTAAGAGATGTTTTCAAACATATTTATTAAGTATAAACCTACGCAGCGTAATTTTAGAGTACGTTTTCCGCAGAAGTCAAAAACGGTCACTCCTTAGTCAAGTGGCCGCAGGGGGTCGCAACTCGGAGCAACTGATGATACTTAACAACACAAAGAACAACAATATAAAAGAATGTCCTCTTATTTGTCTATTTTTCTTTCAGATTCTGGCAGCAATCCCGTATGAATGGACCCGTCTTCAACTAGTCCTATGTTCTTTGGCCCGCATTCTTCTCGTTCCCTTGTTGGTCATGTGCGCAGCTCCTCGTGAACGGCCCCTTATTCCTGGAGAGGGATGGGCCCTCGTCTTCTCTCTTGCCCTCGGACTCAGCAATGGCGTCTTCGGCAGCGTCCCTATGATTGTAGCACCCACCAAAGTGCCCGATGAACACCGGGAACTAACAGGTAACTGTGATAAGCTTACGAGCAAATACGGGGATGTGTTCTTTTTTTTAGTTTTGCTTTATAAATGTTTTTTGGGTGCATAATTCGTTAATGTTTTCTGCGACAATAAATATTACTCTTTACACCATCGATTTGATGGCTTAGTAACGTCGGCCATCTTGTTCGAGAGTACGTATTATCAAGTGGCTCTCTATGGTAGTGATCTGTGAAGTTGTTAGTCGCTAATAGCGCATTCGAGGCTGAATCGATGCCACATTTTGCCGATCCAATCGGTTGCCGATATTGCTCGACAATAGGGAGTCCGATACCGATAGTGGATATTTTTTTGTGTGTTAAATGAAAGCTTAAAGCAGTTGTCTCTGGGCAAACGTTGGCTTTACCGTCTTCATTTTGGGCTGAAAATATGGGCAAACGTTGGCTTTAACGTCTTCATTTAGGG
>JAHWFP010058340.1:0-13318 GCA_023313725.1 Lithobius niger
CACTATTCGGCCAAAATCAGTATTCGGCCGAATACCAAATACCACTATTCGGCCAACAGCAGTACTCAGCCGAATACCGGATACTTGAATTTTTAGCCGATTAGGCCGAATACCGAATAATTACCGAATATTCGGTACATCCCTAAACTACAGCAACTTCAGGAAGTTAGAATCGTGATTCGGTAACCCACGTTTTATTTCCAGAACTGCAAGATTTTTAAGGTATAATGTCCCATTTCCAAACCCAGAATCAGATACATTTTAATTTCCACTACTTTTCCTCATTTTAAAAGCCTAATTGTAAGAATCAATTTTCAGTCACTCTTTAACCATTAAATTCCGTATTTCATTCTGTAAGGCTAAGAAAAAAAAAAAACCCTGCGTTAGACAACAGTCTCAGGTGTAGAACGCTACCCGCTTAAGTACGATTGGTAGTAGAGTTGAACTCTGAAGCCGTCTCCCATATTAGGAAGGATAACTTCATTTTCTATCTGCCTTTAACCCTTTATAGCCTGGGGCGCCCCTTTAAAAGGACGGCCACTGAACGGCCAAAAACTAACGCGCAACGCGAGCATTGTGAGGGGTCCCCGGGGACCCCGAGTAAAGCGAGCAGAAACAGCCCAGTGGTCAGCGTCCTCGTCTGCAAACCAAGTGAATGCCGGATCTAATCCCGAGACCGACCCAACTATCATATGGGATTTAAAAAAATATATCCAGTTTGGCATGGGCATTAAAGGATTAAGCATGCCGTTTTTTATCCTTCAGCAGTAAATCCTTTCCTCCATTCCCTAATGGTGTCGTGTTACTAGCGCACGTGTTACGAGGCAGAATAAGCCCACAGCCGAAGTTTCACGATTGCTTGCGTCATACACTTTAGGATTACAGAAATATCGATGTATGCAGTAGCGATTGCGAGCCCCATCAGTCGGTATTTCGCACTTATGTGTTTAGGGTATAAATAAAAAAAAAAGTACCTTGTTTAACAGCTTATCAGTAATGTTTTTATTTTTCATCAAAATAACTTTAACAAATGCGTACTTAAAAAAAAAATACTTCGTTAAGTTAAAATACAAACTTTGCGCTCTATAAGTAAAGCATCATGTAATACATTCGTAAACGTAATTCTACACTGAAAGCAATCAACAGGTTTAAGATTAACAGGACTTAACACTGACAGACACGAAGTATAGACAAAGACTTCACGAAATGGATAAAAACGATGTCGCGCACTGGAGGCATAAATCATGTCCTGTGCGCTCGATGCAGGGTTCAATATGTAGCGTGCGCTCGAACACACGAAATTTGCTTGTGAACTAATAACTCGTGTGCTCGTACGGTACCACGGAACCTCCCTCGTTCGGAATTTGGACTTCCTCGTTCGTGCGTAGCTGGCAGTATTTTACCCTGCTTCGCTTCACTGAAACCGCACAGTTCCGATGCACAGTTCCGATGCACGGTATTCCCTCAGCCCTGAAGTTCCGATGACGATGAAGAGTTTCTCATAACACACTTTTAAAGACTAGTTCATAAAAAAGTTTAAACTGATATTTTAGGGTTTTGAGAGACCTGTCAACCCTTTGACATGGAGTGTACACGAAGGTGCGCACCTACAAGATGGAGGATTGGGTGGGGGGGAGAAGGGAGTTCTCCCTTGGCCACTCCGTGAGTTCTATAAGGGGACTTGGAGACCCCGACTAGCCACAGCCCAGTGGAAAGCGTCTTCATCTTCATGCCAATTGAACACCAGTTCGAATCCCGCGACCGACATAACTAAAATCAGGACTTAAAGCTTCCCAAAATGTTCCATCTAAAGATTTTCCATGCCTTCTAAAATTCCCATTCAAGCATTTTTCAGCCGTGGAACTTGTTTTCTAGGCCTTTTTCAAGTGGGTCAGGGGTAATACTAACATTTTTTTTTTGGGGGGGGGGGGGGATTTCAAGGGTACGACTTTTTCAGGGGTATCCCTTTTTTTTGGGGGGGTACCACTTTTTTTTACGTATTCTTCTCAGAAACGAAAGGCGAAGAGTAATGTCACCGCATGGGCGTGGTATAAATAAGTAAGGGTACACAGTAGGTATAGGCAGGCAGTCAAGGGAGGGAAGAGGAAGGGAGTGAGAGAATAATGGAGGGAGAAAAGTTACAGCCCCCTCACGTGCTGCAGTGACCGAGCAGTCCCGGGACGCGGGGTCGGAGAAATTAGTGTGATGGAATGGAGAGGCCCTGACGCGGAACAATTTGGCCAAGCTGTCAAACGCTCTTTCTCCCTCTCTCATCATTCTTGGTCATTTCATCAATAATAGGAATGGAGCTGACGAGCCATTTGTCACGGCACAAATATCGGCAACCAATTTTTTTTTGGCTTGGAATTGCTCCCTCACCACAGTGAATTTCGGAAGTACAAGATCGCTGCAGGTTTTTAATTCTACTAAAATAATGAAGCAGACAATCGGCATTTAAAGACTAGCCTTGCGAGAATGCAAGCTACACTGATATGAGAAGGAACGAAAAAGACAGCTGGCCCGACAGGTACTCGAACACAGCGCATCCAGGTAACTGGTTTCAGTCCCAGTCGGAGCAGTTGTCTTTTCTTTCTTTCTCAGATTAGTCCACCTCAGCAAGTTCACCTCAGGGAGGCCGGACCCAGACTACAGCATTCACAGTGGCTACTGTGGGCAAAGTAAACAGTTGAATAGTACGAAGAAGAGAACTTACGTGCGGTGGTCAGCTGCTTACTCTGTACTGTGGTTATTGCTTTCTGCAATACACTGACACTAGGCAAGGTGTTCTGCTGTGGGGGAAAAAATTCTAGCTACGGCCATGCACCTCTGGATGAGAATGTAGACATAAATCACGGCCTAAGCCTCCAAACCCAACTATGGCTACCTGCACAAACCATCAGTACCTAGAAACGCTGCTGCTAGGCCATGCACCTCTGATGAGAACGCAGGCATAAATCGTGGCCTAAGCCTCCAAAACCAACTATGGTTACCTGCACAAACAATCAGTACCTAGAAACGCTGCTGCTGCTGCATCAAGGGTGCGTGGTGCTATAGCACCGAGAGCTGCATCCGAAAGGCACTCCTCCACGAACGAACTTTGTTTCCAACCCAAATTTCAGCCATTTTGGCAATATTTGACGGAGTTTGACATTCCAATATACCACATTAATAGTCCCGACGAAACTTTTGCATTGGTGAAATAGCCAAACCAATAGGTTAAAGCACTGAGTAGTTATGTAGTGAGAAAGAGTAAACTATTTTTTCTTAATAATATTTATAAACAATGTTATAAACAATGCGATATTTATTGACTCTTATTTTTTTTATGGTTTGGAAATGAATTCCAAATTTTAAAATATTGTGGGGGGGGGGGGGCAGGTAGGAGAGGGAGTGGCGTTGTAAGAAATGTAGCACACCCAGCGCAGAAAAATGAATAATCCTACCCTAGCTGCTGTGTGGCGAACGTCAATGTAATGACACGCCAGACCTGCTACACGGATGTCATTCACAATTCTGTATTGGTGTGGATGCACAACATTTCAAACACTTTTTATAATGAGCGCATACAACATTCTTTACTTCGCAATGCATAAATAATTTCGCAGGTTGCCAGACATAGGTAAGTTCTACAGCAACCGAAACTTTCAGCATCGCCAATAAATCTGTAATGGGTAATGTATTATTTCGTACAGTTTATTGTGTTTCGTACTTTGCAAATAGCTTCAGTCCAGCTGCAAATTGCCACAATCTCGGCAGTGGGCCCCATTTGTTGTTCTTTTCCAGTTTGTTACCTAGTCCTTAACTGTTGATAGTTAATAGTTATGATAGTTACTTTCATTTGTTCCTTGATTAGCAGACTCCAGCTAGTTTTGAGAACTACTGCAGACTTTTATTTAACGAGTTTGGCGGGAAAGCCACTCGGACAGCACAACACATTGAGATGCTTGTAATACCGAAAAATTTTCCAAGTCGCTACAAATCTTATTTTATTCATTTATTTATTTTGTTACTAAAATCCACGTTTCCGGATAGAAAAATATTGAATGTTTTACGATTTGTTCCGTGACATTCTGTAATGATTTTGCTTGAATCGCCCAAACACCGATAGTAAGAGAATTCGTCCACTTCAGGGCCACTTTTGTCCACATTTGGCAAACTTCTACGCTTTTTATGTTTAATTTCGGAATTTTCAACAGATTCATATTATTTAAAGGGGTTGTTTCGCACAACTTGTTAGGATTCGTATAGCCGGCTTTCGGCCGCATCCCACCACACACACACCATTTCAGGGATTACCCCATCGATCGGGATTTCTACTAATGCATCATACCGGATCCCTTGGTAGTGTGCACGCGCTGAACTAACTGACGCTTCCACGAAACATTTCAATTCGTTATCATCAACATCAACGTCATCGGAAAACCAACCAACGGCGGGTCGGCATCGTCTACCGGGAGATTAGCGCATCATAGCCCGCATCCGCTAAGCCTAAAGCGAACAAACGATCAATTTAGTCATCATTCAGCTACTTAAACGAGTGCAGGCTGCCAGGGAGAATGGCAACAACACAAAACTATGCGAAACAAAGAATCGGGTGAGGCGGGTGGCATTAATCCTTCACCCTGCACAAAAGTAAACCTTTTTCCTCGTGCTGCTCGTACACTTATTCCTTATATGGTGAAATAAGGAACTGAAAACATACTACTTGTCTTCAGCTGACTTCAAACCTAAGCTGGTGGATGATATCACTCTCCCACCAGCTTAGGTTTTAAGTGAACTGTAAATCTGGTTGTAAATCTGGTGTAAATCTATAGAAGTGAACTTTTTGTGAAATATGTAACTTTCGGAAAGAAATAAGAGTAGGCTGAAGAGAAGGATAATACACGAAAATGGTTTTTTTTTTTTTTACAAATGAATCAACATACATCTCTGTTTGATTATTATATTTACTTTGCTAATTATTTTGCAAACGTATGTACCGAGCATTGCCCTCTGGTGAAACATTGGTGTTGTGGTATATGTGGGATTGTACATATCTCAAGTGGCCTTAGACACTGTTATGTTAGTTATACCTTTTGGTACCTAGGTGGCTCTTGCTACCCTCGTGTACATATCATTATGGTTGTTATCACTATTGATATAAAAGCCAGGACCATTTTCCTGACTGCCTGTTACTCTAACACATGTCTTGAGAATTCTTACTTTGATATAGTATCCTGTAGGGGTAATTTCTTGAACCCATAAGTGGCCAACACCACAGAAGTAAAATTTACATTTAAAATTGATGATAATGTTGTTACGTATGCAACACATATGACTTTAAACTACACACATGACCTAAGGTACTCACGCTACACCTCATACAGTTATCATACATGTTTTTACAACAGTCCCCTTCAACAACATGGGACGTAAAATTGCAATATTTAGTTGGCACACTGCCACTGACGAAGTTTTAAAAGCCAAATGTATATTTTCTTTTTTATTATTTTTCATTTATTTATTTATTTATTTTCTAGGTTGTCACTAACGACCGGCAACCATGTGGCAACAAGTAAATCAGCAACGAATCGGTGGTCTTACCGGCCATATTGTATAACCTATAGTTCTGTCCTCTATTTTGCTCTCAAGGTCCGGCCGGTACTTTAGTACAACCGCATCTGGACTCTCCCGTTGGTTCTTAGGCCAGTATTGCTCTGCTGAGTAGTAACAGGAATAAGCTATTCTGCAGTGAATAGGATCATGTAAGAGGTAACACATTCACCAGTGCGTAAAAAACGGCCGTGGTTTAATTGAACTAACTCTAAAAAAGAAGAGGCTGCGCGATTTTCCTTGAGAAATACACAACAAATGGCAAAAGTAGTCGATCATAGAATGTCCGAGGACTCAAGAAAAAACGCATCAACTATAGAAAAGAACTTTTTTTTATTGAGAAGGTCGTTTCAGGCGATTCACTTGGCGGACTGCTGTAGAGGGAGGGGGAGGGGGATGGTGGAGAAGTGACAGAACAACGTTATGTTTCTCCCCACATTATTGATTAAATGGTAATGGTAGTGTTCAGATTCGATACGGAGACGGCGTATGAAGTGGATTTTGTTTTATGCAGCAGTTGGGTGGGGGAGGGGAGGAGGGTATTTGAGGGGTTATAAAGGGGCAGAAAGGATTATAGCTACACGCTCACTTGTACTTACACGTAGAGCACGTTGGTGTTGCATAAACATGAGCTCAGACGGTTAGTGGACACCAGAGTGCTCTTTACATTAACGCGCATGCTGATTGGCTGCGTGACAGTTCATTTAGCCAATTACCTCTCGTGATTCATTCGACGGCTTGGGCCCCGTTGACGGTTTCACGCGCGAGATTGTAATAAATCCCACAAGTCAATCTACGTCAAAGTCCATGGATGAATTACAGGACTTATGGCTAGTTTTTTTTTTTATGAGACTGGCTTTAGAGTAGTTCCTATTAACAAATTAAAATGTAATGTTCTGTGGTCGGATTTTCTCGCCAAAAACGCTGAACTTCCCGCATTTTGGCTGAGTCGAAAACAGGGACACCATCTTGCTAAGAACTATGTGCTCTTAATGCAACGATTTGCATGATGTTAGCGAACAAAATGTTTTGTAACATCACGTTATAAAACAGTTTATGTCCAATTCTGCGCAGATATAGGAATAAAGGAACACCAATAGCACTAAAGCGAAAAATCATGCACAAAAAATAGTTAAGAATCGGTGAGCCTTTGATACGAACTTATATTTCACCAAGGTGACGTGATTGGGGCTCGAACCAACGAACTCCAGATCACAACTCATATCACCTGAGGCACATCTCCAAGGAAGTACGCAGTAGCTTATCCGTATTAGGAACTACCACAAATATTATTTTCACCAGCAAAGTAACAAGAGAACTCCATTTCGGAAAACAAATCTTAATAACGATTTACACTCCTATTTTGAAACGGGAGGATAAACTACGATTATGAATTTCCACAAATATTATTTTCAGCAGTAAGCTTGAAATGAGTGATTGAGAAAAATAAAGGGCAACCAACTATTGCAATTTATACTGTGTAAGAGAACATTACATCTACAGTTAGTGTGGTATCTATAGGCTATAGATTGACTATCCTTTAATAGCGCTTCTTTACAAAAAAAAAAAAAAATGCCCTGAACTTCAGGATTTCCGGTTTTATTATGTAAAATTGTTATGTTTTTCAAAATTGTTGTTGATATCTTATTGATTTTCGAACATTATGAAGGTATAAAAAATAATTTTAAACTCAATAAATTACAAGCGTGCTAGCTCAAGCATTGGGAAGCTTCGGCTCAAGCCCACATGCTACACTGTTTTTAAATACTGTCTAAACCGGACGGAAAGCCAATGGACTCGAGATTGGTTAAATAAATAAGGATGCAAACCTATTTACGTTGCCTTCTGACATTTAAGTCCAAACGGCAACGTAAATAGGTTTGCATCCATATTTATTTAAATACTGTCGGAACATAAAATATCATACAACGAACAAGCACAATATTTTATGATTGTATGGTTTGCTCAAACCAACGAAATGGTATTAACATTCAAAAAGCAACATGAACATTCATTCCACGTCATCATGTTACAATTAGTTTTATTGACTAGTTTTATTCAAACCTGAAGTGAATCCAACAATGCAACCTGAAGTTTGCAAAGAAAAACTAAGTAAATGTAGTCAGTTCATTGGAAATAAGGCTTTAAAAGATAACAAACTACATAAAAGGAATTATAGGCAATTAAGTACTGAAACAAATTATTTCCAGAAAAGTCTGTTTAAGTGGACACTGGGGATCAGTATTGAGTCTCTTGATACTTCATTAAATTTTTAAGGTGAAGAATATAAACGCATCGACGTACAACAGCGTACTAAAAATACACGCAACACTCATCATTCGACTTCAACAATTTTTTGGGCTCACGATTTCGAATTGCGAACGAAGCAAGCAGTCTGCATTAAAGATTGGTTTTGTGAGGATATACAATACACTAGTCTGAAAAAAGGAGGAAAAGACAACTGCCCCGACTGGGACTCGAACCCAGGACTTCCCGTTTACTAGCCGGGTGCTCTAACCACTGCGCTACCGGGGCGGGTTCTGGCTACAGGCTCCAGCCGAGATAAGTAGCTGTTCAAACTTTCTCAGTGGTGACGGAGAGGTCACAAACATACATACAAGGAGGTAAAGCAACATTGCTTCTTGAACTCCAGAATAGAAATAATGCAATACAAGTAGCTACTTGCATTATTTTTAGTTGAGAGGCCAAGCGGCAATGTTGCTTTCCCTGCTTGTATGTATGTTGGTGACCTCTAGGTCAGAAAGTTCGAACAGCTACTTACAGTGTGAATTTATGACAACGAGAATCAATTTTTACTGCAGTACAAGACGGCGGGGTGATTTCGGAACGCTAACATTCGATGGGTTTGTTTTTGTAGTAATGTTAAAAATTACTGTTGCACTTTGTTCTTTATACGTCTTATTATTTAACATTTTAAATTTCTTATGCATTACAGCATTCATTCAGTAGAAACTGGGAACTAATCGTAAATTAAAAAAAACCGGTTGACTAGCAAATAGCGTTCGGCGAGCGAGAAGGTTCTCGTTGCCTAAACGCGCCCTAACAATAACAACGCTACCAGATTACCTAAATCCGGTATCGTTTGAATATATGCTTGTAGTCTCATAATCCGTGACAACAAAATAAAGAATTCTTCTTGACGAAACAATTTTGCCAGTCGCTTTTGAGCTCACATTTTGACTGTATTCGTTGCGTGCCGGCAGAGCTAAAACCGCCGCCATGTTAGAATTTCAGATGATTTCTAGCTACCAGCTGCGAGAATGCAAACACGAGTTTTTCTGTAAACGCGCCCTTATAAGCCATTACGCACAACTTCATCCCACCCAAATACCAATGTATGAGCCTTCTACTTTTTTTTTTAATACACCAAAGTCCATGAAATTTACAGGAACGCAGAACTAATTAATAACTCGACTTCTCACGTGTTTTTGCGCTTTATATTAATTAATAACGAACTACAACGATCGGTGTTACACATCGTTATCTAGGGGTCGTAAGTTCAGGCCATAAAGTAGACCCTCCGCGTGATAAGAGCGCAACGGAACGGCGGGAAACTCAAATCTCGACAGGTTGGGGGTAGAGTAAAGACTCATTTGGCCTACCTTTGATTATTCCTAGGGGAAATTGAAGCAGGGAGGTGCGTCATAACGACGCCATTGCCTGCTTCGTAATTAGCAGATACCGACCGCAAGGGTTCGAGATAGCATCTCGGCCAATCGCATTGCAGAAGCAAGAATTCACGCTTAGCTAGCAGGAATTCTGTACAAGAACTTGGGAGACTGTCATTGCTATTCACGGAATTGTTGCCGTTTGTTTTTACCGGAAGCGGTTTCTTCGTCTAAATGTAAAAGTCTGTACGGTTTAAAATGAAAACAAAAAAGTTAACGCAATTTCATTTTAGTGCCGCACACTACGGCAGTCTGATGGCTCGAAAGCGTAATTAGGTCTAGGTCTTTGTTTATTTATTTTTTTATTACAGTTTGTTGTAGATTGTTTTGTTAGGGTTTGTTTCTAATTTTTGTTCGAACGTGTGCGACAATTTGGTCTTATCACAACGGCATTCGTCACTTTTGCAACCTTTGCAAACAAAGGAAGAAATAAAGAACATGTACAATACGAAATTCGTAAAGAATAGGTTGTTTTAACATGTTGCGACCACATTAAGTGATAATCACAAACAGGAACGTTCTGTGCGTAATTCTTAACGATCCCCAATTTAAAAAAAAATCGACAAGATAATGAGAAAGTGTTTAATGTTGCCCCTTGAAAAAAAATAATAAAACAAAAACACGTTAATGGTTATTTACATTCCTGTGAAGCATCCTTCAAGTGTTGAGTAATTAGGACAAACTGAATAAATGAGTCAAATTGGGTCAGTGGCCAAAAATGGGTCACGGGGGTCAAGAAATAAAATTGGTCATTGGGACACGTATTTTTACCCAGCCCATTTCGTTTTATGTAGTAAACAAATTAGGTCACTAAAAATGAAATAGGTGGTTCTCAGGAGGCACGCAGGGGCTTTTTCTTAGCGCATGAAACGATTTTTATGACACTGTGTAAAAAAAAAAACAAGTACTGTATCAATCAGGCATCAGTACTTTCACCAAACACAGGGTTCAGACAATTTTTTTATTCTGAATTTCCCTGACATTTCCAGGTTTTTCAGGTGCATCCAATGGCAATTTTCAGGTGTTTACAAGATGTTTAGTTAGGGAAACTGGCAGTAAGTTAGCTAATATTTTTATTAATATTTGTGCCAAAATAACCCAACATCCCAGAAATAGCTATTTGAAGACTAGTCCAGTCGGGACTAAACGCATTTTCATCACAGATGTTGGTACTAGTGTAAGGTATGGTTTATTGAAGTGTTGTTTATCTAAAACACTTGGAACAAATTAAAGCACAAATTAACACATTTGCTACTAGCCTAGGAATTTGTTTCTGATCTGTTAATTCAGTTGGACCTACGGATGAGTCACAAGGGCATTTTTTTTTTCAAATTTCCATGTCGTTTCCCTGATTTTCAAAAAAAAATCTTGTTTTTCCTGAAATTTCCCTGAGATTTTGGCTCTATTTTCATTTTCCCTGAGATGTCCAGGTTCTCCAGGTTTTGTCTGTATCCTGAAACATTACCTGGAGCCGATGACCACATCACTCTTTGCTCCATTCACATGATCACCTAGAAACGAATCTAAGGATCGTTCAGAGGCACGTCACAACGAAAAACTTGGATCTAAAAAATGACTCATTTTATCAAATGTGCAACTTTTGAACGTGATCCTGGCGTTAAGACATAGATATTGCACTCGCCAACAAAATCTACTGTAATCTACTGATTTCATCTTGCTTGGTAAAAAAAAAGAAAAAAAGAAAAAGCCATCGCTCGCATCTGAAAAATCACGAATAAAACGTAAAAAAAAAAAAAACACCGCCTGCTGGCATCAATTTGTTTTAGTACCAGTCCCGAGAACCATTTAATTAATTTGTGGCGCCTTATCAGCCTTACCAAAAGTTTGTCAACACTTGAAAAATTTTTTACCAAATAAAAAAGGCGATGGGTCTTTTCCCTCGACCGATTGTTGCGGAGACGAGATGGGTCTCCCCGGCCAACAGGGTGGATAGTATTGGTAGCATTAAAGGGGTATACCTCCCAGCGCCATTTTTCTCGATACTCCACATCCAGGTCGGCCCCAAAGGTCTATTTCCTTACCGTTAGTCTTTCCCTTGTTAAAAATCCTTTTTTAAATGTGGCGTCTAGGAGATTTTCTGTTGAATATAATGGAACTTTATTTACTAATGACCCGTCACTAAATGATGCATTGCGCGCGTACAATAATCGTGTCGTTTCATCTCTGTGTGTACGTCTACTAATTTTCTAATAATTACCATGAGATCTAAAATCTAATAGACTAATGCGGTAAAAATTAAAATTAATTATTCCAATAGATCGCCGAAGCAAAATTATAAGACACTAACTTAGAAAATTATAAATTGTAATTTTAAAATACGAGAATCATTCCGGTTTGTGACGACACAATCGTTGACTTGATTCTGTCTCGTGTACTATTCACAAAGCCAACCGAGACAGCAGCTATGCGAGGAACGCAGCTACCACCCCAGCCGACCTTGGCACTGTAATTGCTCGGATGGTGATCTGCACGTAGCTGTAATTTGGCACGCGGAATGTTATAAGGCAGGCCGGGTGTCCCTTTAATTACGTATTAATGGTATTATTAATGGTAGTTCTTTAATACTACACTTACTGAACAATGAGTGTCATTGGGAATTTGCAAAATATGGGGGGAAAAATGGATTAAATTGTACAATGCTCTACAGATTAACGTAATTTCACACGCAACTACGTCAATGTCGGCCACGTCACACTGACAAGATGTCGGATCTAAGTTGGAGGTGCTGACACACCCTTCTCTGGGGTTTTACTTGAAAATAACTTTTAACTGTAACTTTATTTGCAATGTCGATGCGACCGTTAGGTATTACATAACATGGACTTGGCCAGGAGCACATACAACAGTAAGAAATAATACTAAAGTAACATACGCCGGTCTAGCTGATTCCCGCATCCGTCAGCAAAATACTTTACTGGGAAGCATGAAATGAAAACATCCGCTGAACCCTTCCACTTCGAGCCCCTATTCCCCAGTGGTCAGATACCCATCTGCATGCACCCCCCCCCCCCTGGTGTACCGTGTCCCCTCCCGCGGTCCCTGCCTACCCCCCCCCGCGTATTCTCCCATTGTGTGACTTGAATCCCACGCCCCACCCCTGCTCCCCCGCTTTGGAATCCCTGGTGTTTTGTTTCTTACAAAAGTAAATAATTTTTTTAATGGAGGGCAACAAAATGTGGCTGAATTGCCCGTTTCTCCGTTTTTGATAACAAGCGCGAAAAGTTGCCATAATGATCGTGCATGCAGTGATTGTTACTCAACCACCTTTGAAACTTTCCAACTTTCCCTGGTTGAATGATAACACTACTTTGAAAGGAAGACCCTTTTTCAAAAACTTGGCGGTTGCTCTTATACCAGTTTTGGTTTTTGGTGGATAGAAACTGACTAAGATTGTCTTGGGTAAAAGTATTCCGATATATAATATATTTAGCTTGTTTTAGCGTGATAAAAAATGATCTTGTCTTTATCACGGTTTCACCACTGTGGTGTCGCGTTTTAGCGTTTAGGTGACCACGGCCAAAAATAAGGTTATTTCGGCCAAAATGTAGGGCTCGGTAATTTTATGCTATTGTGGGATTTTTCCTTCAGTCAGTGACCTCCATTACAAAGAGGTCTCATTCTTAATTTGGAAACCGAACTACAAAAGGTACATTTCAAAGAAACTTGTCTACGGGTAAATAACCTTCTCCTCATGCATATAGCATTGTGTATTTTTCCTACGAAAGAAACATTACATTTCTTCCATTTATAATATTGTGGTTAACCACTCCCAATTTACAAAGTCCTGTGATACTTAAAACGCTCACTCACTCCCCTGCACCTACCATTGAAAAAAAGAACTGTGTTCCTGTAGGTATTAAAGTCCCCCGGGTGGGATGTTCGCGTGGGAGGATTTGCTAAGAGGGGGTAGGAGGTGGAAGAGATGCCCACAACTAGTGAAGAGATCTAATTTTTCGCTCAATGAAATGACGACCGCATCCAGTTACTTTTATTACACTCATTATAAAGCATTCACC
>JAHWFP010058341.1:0-22180 GCA_023313725.1 Lithobius niger
GATTTTTGCTACTTTTCACGACAAGTTCCATCTTTAAACTGCTGTAGTAGCTGTTGTCATTAAAAATTATGTGAGTAGGCTTATTTGAAAGATGAAGATATATTTTCCAACGACGATAATTAAAATGATTTATTATAATTAGGATCAAAGCAACGACGCGTTATCTACATTGTAACACTGTGATAATTGCATCGTTTTACAAGTTCCGTCTTGAAACTGCTGCAGTAGCCATCTTAATTAACCCTTTTTTGCCCATGGTGAACTGGAAGATTTTTTTTAAAGTCCCATGTGATAGGTGGGTCAGTCGCGGGATTCGAACCGGCATTCACTTGGTTTGGAGACGAGGACGCTAACCACTGGGCTGTTGCTGCTCGTTTTGCTCGGGTGACTGGGACCCTCACAAAGCTTGCGTTGCGCGTTGGAACTTAGTTTGCCGTTCCGTAGCTGCATACCGTTGGGCAGTAAAGGGTTGGTGTTGCTTCGAACGGGGCAGAGAAAAAGAGTTGTTAACCCTTTTTTGCCCATGGCAAACAGAATGATTTTCCCCCATTGGGCAGTAAAGGGTTGAAATAAATCGATTTAATTCCCCTTGTTGGAAAACATACATATTCACCTTTCATTTAAGCCTAGTTATGTTAGTGGATCTTAATTAGAAGTAACGTTGTAGCTGTTTAAAGTCAGGAATTATAATTTAAATATGCGCTGTTGTATATAAAGTATGCATAATACAGCCTAATAGAAATTAACTAATGAATTTACGAAAAATTTGAATCGAACCTTTTTTAAACGAAATTCTATTCTCAACATAATTGGTCACCAGTATGTTTTCAATCAGATGAGTGGTTTAGACGCTAGAAGCAAAAAACTGTTTTAAACATAATTTTTTCTTGATTTTCACCCTTAAAAATCTGAAAAACACCGTTCCAATGACAGAATCACTAGGAACTATTTTGATTCTTTTATGTGGAGCCAAAATCAAGTTATCTTGTAGGTTTGGTTTGAACACTGGCCAAATTAACGCAGTTTTTCGTATATTTTTACTGTACTATAATTCATTGTAGGATAACCCATAGCTCAACATTTTGTCAAAACAGCAGAGATGGGCAAAAATAAAGGATATAATTCCTCATGAAGCTGTGTTGTATTGATCGGGTATTGGCATATCAATCCACCACCTAACCCATTTACTTCTCTGGCTGTGCAGCACATGAATTATGCAGTACACGTGTCCTGCAGTACATTGCTCCAGCTGTACATACCTCCATCTAACTCACTCTTCCGCAGCACATATATTCTTCAACTATTGGCATTAGTTGGATGGTTTATGAACTGCCGGCACCAGGAGCACCGGCACCTTGCTATGCTGGACTGCTCGAGCACGCATAGCACACTTTCTAAAGTGCACACGTTCTGGGTGGGTGGCTGGGATAATCTTCTGTCACTTGCGGAAGTGATTTTTTAATTAATTCGGTAATACATCGTAATTATGTTTTGTCTTAATGTAGGGTAATGTTTGCATCGTAACTACTAAACTAAGCAATAAATTTAATTATTAATATATTTTTAATGTACGTCGAGTATAAACTGACTTCGTGCATCACTATGCATCATTTGTACAATTTCTGAAGTCGTATTTTACTTATTAATGCGTTTTAAATAATTATCTTATTCTAAATTAATGAAGAAATCTGTTTATCAACACGCCGACATTCTCCTATTACTGGTCAAATATGGATCGCAGTTGGTACTTAATTGCTATGTAATTCTACTGAAACACAGTGGTGGAAGTAGACTGTTGTTTCTTGCACCGTGTTTGAGTAATCAATACCAGCAGAGATGCAAAGTAACTTCAAAGCAACTCTTCATCAGTGATATAAGAATGTTACACGTTAATGACGGATTTATTTTATTATTTTAAAAGGAAATTTATAATGATGTAATATTAATAAAGCATTAATAAGGAAAACACGAGTTCAAAACAGTGGAATTATCGTAACACACTTTTTTTACACATCGACTTGCTTTGCCGTGTTGTGCCTTCTGTAGCCCGGTTTATATAATTATGTAGCCTACAGGACGTTACTGTCAACTGTAGTATATTTAAAAACGCTACTAACCTACCTGTGGCACGTTTCGATGTTTTAAAACAATCATTAACTGGTATTAATACACAAACATTGAATGTTTTTTTTTTACGATTTTACGACTTATTGACAGAATTAAAGTATTATTTATTTTTCAATACAAAATACAATTTTTTTCTTCATTAACATAATCTATTCCGATTATAGCCTATCTTATTTCAGGCCTCGTTTTAAGCCTAAGTTTTGAAGCTACCTTATCTACTGCATTTTTTAATCTAAAAATATTTGAAAAGACGTGTTTAACCTCTTGACGATCCATGCGACCAACATGACTTTGGCTTCACTACAATGCTAAAGATAGCTAAGGTGAGTCTAAACTTTGCTGCAGTACGAATACGTGAATATGTTTTTGGAAATGCACTCACTAAATTGACTACTATAACCAAGACTTTATTGCTATTACCTAGTTGTTTCCTCATCGTTTATTTAGTAGTATGTTATAAAATATCTACAATGTAATTTACAATGTGATCATTAATGTGTTTTTTGGAGTGTCTGAATGTGTGTGTTAGATAAGCAAATCCAAACTGTCGAAATAAGAGCCAAAAAACTTGATAGAATAAGTTGCTATTCGGGGTTTTCCAAGTCCTAAGAAGTGTACGGTGTAGTATTTTCGAGCATTGTTAAAATGAAACATTGTTATTGATCCAAAGACATTGGCGACAAAATATGGCCTACATTGGCAGTATCATTGTTTCAAGAAGACTGAGTAACAATGCAAACAAGGTTCGCCTTGAATTGAATTGAATTTATTTCAGCAGGAAATCGGCCCAAGGCCATGCATCCCACTTCCAATCAGTACAACTACAAATCATCACTATACATAAAACTCATAGCAAGGTCGCCTTTGCTAAATGGCAAACAATGATGCATGTCTACCTCTCTCCCCACTTCCCCATATTTCATAAAAAAGTAGCCCATGCTGTCATGCGGTGCAATTATTCTGGTTAAATACAAATCGTGTGATAATGAATAAATAAATAAATAAATAACACTAGTAGCATGATGCAGGCAGTGCTTGTATTTGTTTATCTCTTCACTGCTGTTTCCTCCCTCCCCCTCCCCGAATTTCATAAACGAAGCCCACGCAGTCAAAAATGCAAGTGTTCTAGTTATAATCAAAGCGTATGACGAAGCAATGAATAAATAAATACGCAAACAAACAAGTACCAGTCATAGCATCCGGACGCAGACAGCAGTTAGTTTACCTTCTCACTATAGTTTCCTCTCCCCTTCTCCCTCCAACAAATTAAAAAAAAGTAGCTCATGCGGTCATGAAGTGCAAGTTTTCTGGTTGAAAATAAATGTGTCGATAAACAATAAATAAATAAATAATCAAACAAACAACCAGTCTTAGCATCCAGAGGCAGCAGTTTGTTTGTTTATCTTCTCACTACAATTTCATTTCTCTTCACGCAATAAATAGTAGAACCACAATAGAAATTAATAATTTCAGTACGACTTCTTATGGAGATAGTAGATAACTATGCACATTAATTAGTTTTCACAGGCAATGTAACGCAATCTTAAACAATGTTGAGATTGTATGGTAAAAATAATATTTTGGTGCTGGAAAAAATGTATTTCTAGATTCAGTAGGAATACTCAGTAACTACGAAGTTTTTTCACAGACGCCTCGTATTTTTAAAAAGTGCTCGATAAGTAAAATACATTCTTTATAGCAAGATGGACCTGGTTCGGTGAAGGCATAAATTTATTACAATTGCAAATTGTAGAATTTTTTTTGTAATAAACACACAATTTTTTTCTTCGGTGTAAACACAATTAATATAGTAGCTGAGCAAACTTCTGTGTATTGTTCATTTACCAGAGAATCTTACATTTGGTGCAAGTTGTTAATGGCCTGGTGATAGAAAAAATGTGGGTGATGGTCTGTGTGAGTGGCCATTTTGGAAAATGGACGCCATCTTTGATTTTGCTATCTCGAAAATGAACGCGTATGGGATATGAACTGCATAGGCATGTGAGGTATTGTCTTACATGTTTTTTGGATGCTGAACACGTTAACGATAGTAGAAATAGTGAAAAGATATTACTAATCATTATTTAGTAATAATGAAAAAATAATAGACAAAAACAACATCTTTTGTATATATACTGAACAGATTTATAATCTTTTACAGTACATGCAGTAGCATAAAATGTTTTACAAAAAACGTAAGTCATGTTACATCACCAGTTTATATGTATGACATGACTACTTATGATCCAATATCCATATACGACAACACTCCACCTTATATCTTCATATGACATGATATTACAACGTTTCATTATAAATATAAGTTTAAACAGCAGGGTGTTTTTAAACCCCACGAACAAACTTAAAGGACGGATTCTATGATACAAAGGAAGGACAAAAGGTTCCATAAAAATGTGTCTGGAAATGCTCCCTTAGGGCACTACGGCCCTTTGAAGGTGGCCACCAAAACAGGGTCCCAACACAATAACTCGGAATCCGTTTGGACTACAGTGATTACCTTTGGTGTGACACATATTAATAATAAGGGCTATGAAGCCACTACATTGCTAAGATGATACCCACCCTCCAGGGGGAAGGAGGGGGAGGATGAGGGTGGTGGTGGAGGTGGATGATGGATGATGATGGATGATGATGATGATGGTGATGATTTATAATGATGAAGATAATGTATGATGATGATGATTGTGATGGTGGTGAAAGATGGTGGCAGATGATGATGATGATGGATGATGATGGTGGAAGATGATGATGAAGATGGATGATGATGATGGTGGATGATGATGGAGATGGAAGATGATGATGATGAGATGATGTATGATGGTGGTGGTGAATGATGATGGTCGATGATGATAGTGGCAGATAATGATGATGATGGTGCATGATGGTGATGATGAAGCTGGATGATGATGATGGATGAAGTTGATGGATGATGATGATGATGATGGATGATAACGAGGATGATAGATGGTGATGGTGATGATGATGGGTGACGATGATGGATGATAATGAGGATAATGGATTGATGATGATGATTGATGATGATGATGGATGATGATGATGATGGATGGTGATGCATGATGATGATGGATGATGATGATGATGGATGATGGATGATGATGATGATGATGTATGATGATGGATGATGATGATAAATGATGATGATGATTCATAGGTCTGTTGCTTATCACTGTAGCAAAAATGGGATCCAATTTATTGCAGTGGAACTTGGTTTTGGGGGCCACCTTTGAAGGGCCGCAGTGTCCTTTGGGAGCCTTTCCAGACACATTTTATAGACCCTTTTATCCTTCCTTTGTATCGTAGAATCCACCCTATACGTTTGTACATGGGGTTTAGAAACACCCTGCTGTTTAAACTTATATTTATAATGAAGTGATGTAATATCACGTCAAATGAAGATATAAGGTGGACTCATATCTTATATGGATATTGGAACATTAGTCATGTCGTCATATAAACTGTTGATGTAACATGAGTTACTTTATTTGTAAAACATTTCATGCTACTGCATGTATTGTAAAAGACTGTACATCTGTTCAGTATAGATATAAAAGTTGTTTTTGACTAATTATTTTTCATTATTACTGAATGATGACTAGTAACCACTTTTTACTATGTCTAGTATCGTTAACGTGTTCAGCACCCAAAAGAACATGTAAGATGATACCTCACATGGCTATGCAGCTCATATCCCATTCGCATTAATTTTGGAGATAGCGGATACAAAGATGTCGTCCATTTCCCAAAATGGCCACTCACACAGACCATCACCCAATTTCTTTTCAATCACCAGGCCATTAACAACATGCACCAAATTGGTGATTCTCTGGTAAATGTATGACACACAAAAGCATGCTCTGCAAGTGGACTAAATAAAAAACCGCCTGCAGAACCATTTTTTTGCATCAAGGGTACACGATTTTTAGTCTAACCTTCAACCCTCAGTAAATCAAACCCAGAAAACAATTCTCCTCTACCTTACTGATGATGCTAATTGAAGCAAGGAAGGCCACATAATCCGTGTTGGTCCATACATCGTGCACCCATAGTTGTGTCCTTTTGTATTTTTAGGGTTGCACTAAGCTTACATCTTTATTGGGGACTTTTTTCGTGTTAGGAGGTGGAATTGACACTAAAGCATGGATTGGGCCAGGTGGTAGTTTAGGAGCTGGGACCCATTGGTTTGCGTTTTCGTGTGCATTCATTACTTCTTGATACCCTGGAATGTAATGCGAAAACAGCTCATCACAACAATCTACAAAAAACGAAAAAAATGTAACGCCTTTCTGATGAGGTTCTTGGTACAAAACCCGTGCATTGAGAAGAATTCTTCCAGCAAAATGTACGCCAAATTTTTTTAACCCAGTCTTTCGTGCTGGATTATATGGGTGTAGAACTTGATCAGTGGCGTCAATGCCACCCAGAAGCAAGTTGCTCTTCCATATGACTTGGTTTCAAAATGAACTGTCGCCGTCTAACATGCCTAACTTTTTCGCAAAATCTGGCTTTGCACCATGTAGTGAGTACGTAGACTTCTTTTTTGTCATGAAATCTTACAAGTAATTTATTACCATCCCGAATAAAGCATGATTGCCCCTTTTGCAATGGTTCAACTTTCAGTTCATCAGAAACTCCTCTGTTTTGTCGTAGGGTTCCTGTAATGTATGTGTTTTTAGTACGCAAATATGTACACAAACTGGCTGACATACACCAGTCATCTACTACCAAGTTTCTTCCTTGATTCAGCAACTGTTCAGCCAAGTAAACAGGGAGAACTCTCAAATTGTATAAATCCTTCCCAAAGTAGAGGGCAAAATTCCATGTATACACACAATATCGTGAATCACTTGGACATACACAAAATAGTTTCATTCCAAATCTTGCTCTTTTACCTTTATGTATCGACGAAAATGTAGCCTTCCCTTATATAACATCAAGCATTCGTCAACGGCACATTGTTCTCCAGGCTCCAACAATTGTTGACTTACGTCCTGCAGTAATGCTACATACTGTCCTAAACGTGTCAGGGGTAAATTTTTTCGTGCTTGTGAAAGGTCGGAAAAACTTAAAATCTTTAGTATACGGTAATGAGAAATCAATTTCTGCTCATTGTGGTAGCTGCAAACACTGGTGGGCCTGGACTATAAAATACTTTTGCTCCCATAGTCCATAATGCTTGGCAAATGTGTCATGCCCATCAAAAACACCAGCGAAAAAAAAAGTACATTTCATCTACTTTACTGGAAAACTGTAAAATCCCATACACGATTTTTTTTCTGCTGTTATTTTTTGAAAAATACTGTGCTGCCCTCTTATTTTTCCCATTAGCACAACGACGATATAGAACTACCAAAAAAGGTTACAAATCAATTTTTAGCCGACTACATTTCATTGAAAGCAATAGCTGGACGAAAATCTTAATCTGTATTTACCTGCGCGAGTGGCGTGCAGCGTCTCTCGGTGAATGGGTCGGTAATAAATTGCCACGAGAAGCATGCCATACGTGGCTCACTGGCTGATCTGTCGTCGTCTTCATCGTGTGATGAGAAGTCCGATTAGCTATCGCTGTCTTGTTCACTGACAGTCATTCGGACTGAAGTTTTAATGCATGCCACTGTCACTGTCATCCGTTATTAGAACAATCTATAAAAGACACAGCCTGTATTTGTCACAACCCTATATCTGTCAGAACCGTATGGCTTGAATACGCAGCAAACTCGTGGCTCACTCAGCTCATACAGTATCATACAGTTGAGCCCTCTATTGTTGAAGCACGCTTTTACTACGAAAAACCGTCGTTGTATCTGTCAAATTCTATTAGATAACTGTTTGTGACATCAACACGGCTCAGGCCAATAATACGACGGCACTGCATGCTAGAAAAAATGCGATTGGCACGCTACCAGATAAAAGAACACCCATTTTTGTAGAATAGGCTATGACGACGCATATGCCATTGACACTCCTGGTCGCGCCATTGACAATGTAAAACGTACATGCGTACGCGCTGGTTGTCATGAGGATAAAGTTATGATAATTTGCTTTATTTGGTCAACAATGCAATATTGTTTTCTCACAGTGGGTACTACAGGCAGAAGCACAGCAGGCATGACAGTGGTAGAATTTACAATATAATTTGGTAGAAGTTTTGCTAGTATGACTGAGTGATCAGAAACAAGACAAACATGATCGGTGTCTGTCCACTGCAGATCATCGAGATGGAAGAAAAAAATAAATGTGGATTTGTAATATTTACATGTTCTTCCTTTTCTCAGTTGCATTCTTAGCTGTCTTTGCAGCAATAACTTTGACTCTTGCTTTTTACTTCTCAAATGTTATTAATTTACATTTTAATGCTTTTTTGATCTCTTTCACAGACATCGTGGTAATGCATTCATGGAAGTGTACCTCTCCTTTTCTACGGCTACCACCCTCAACCTGTTGACTTCTCGCTTTCCCTTTTCTTTAAATTGACTATCCTACACACTTCTGCTCGAACAGTACACATTTCACTTGCACATCTCCATCCTGACAGTTCGATACTGCACCTCTTGAACTTGCTTAACAGATTCCTCCAAACTGCTGTTTAGGTTGACGTCAGAGTCAAAGTAATCCTCTTCCTACTCAATGTTCGATGAATACTGGCAATTTTCGTATGCTTATATACATACTCAGTGTCGAGGCCGAAGTGCTTGTCATCATAGGGTGAGAGCAAAGACTTTCGTTAAAACACCTGTGCTGTGTTGGTGCTGTCTGCTTTGAATGGTAGCTCACGTCCCATCAATGAGATCTTCCAGATACTGCTCATAGTCCTCATGCACTAGGTATTTTTTAGCGTCAGACCTGTTAATCTTCTTCACTGTCTACTTTTCTGCATTGAAATCCGAGTATAACTTATCCCTCCCAACTCGACCGTACCGACGACCTGTTTGTTCTCTGACCTGCAGAGAGGATGTTATGGATCATAATTATATATATCATACCACATGCTTCGTTCTTCACCGTGTCAGCATAGATGTCTTTCATCTCAAAGCAGTAGAATAGGCAGACTGTCTGTAAACAAAAATGAAGCTCTCGTCTCGTATTTCGACTCGATGTATTCCTAGTAAAACTGGTACATCAGTAATATGGAGATTTCTAATACAGAAATAACCGAATAGTTGAGCGATCACAGACAATAGTTGGTACGTTCAACATCACTGAGATGAAGTCGTCATTGAGGATTTGGAACAAGACAACGTGCGGCAGAAAGGAACGATTCACCATTTTTCCTACTTCCGTGGTAAGCTTCACAGATAACCTACTTTGGTTCTGCTCAATTGTTTTTTTTAAACTTAGATGTTTGCCAACTTGTCAGCTTCTTTTCTAAATCATTAGTCGACATCTGTGTTCGCGCTGTGTTGTCCTTGTCATAACATTTCAACCAAGCCACTCAAAATGCACCCAGTGTGACTAAGAACCATGCATTGTCGTATGTAGCATTTAAAGTATTGAGAGTGAGCCAAATATTTTTTCTAGTTTAAAAGTTTAGATGTTAGGTTTGGTGTATGATTTGATCTTGTGTCTGACTTCTCAGCCACCTTCTTGGAAAACTGAGAAAGATTCAATGGATCGATCTCAATGCTTCTGGAGCGACAGGGCAGTAAAGTGTTCATCAAACAATTTTAGTGGGTAGTCAAAATTACCTAAAGTTTAGGAGGACCACCTAAAGTTATTGTATGGCAACTTTTGTTGCATTTCCCAGCTATAAAATTATTAACATTCCAGTACATAAGAAAGGAGGTGGGTCATATGGGGTTGAAAGTAGTAGGACGAATTTGTTGTTGGTGGTAGCAAAGCATTGTGCAATGTAAAGAGAGCCTACCTCTGATTCCTGTAGTTACATAGTTATGCTTATTAACAAGAGTAAATAATTTAAGCTTAGCTTTAGTCTCGAAGTTCTGCTCCCAGCTGAAACCTGGCTTTGATATGTAGTAACAATGATCTATTCGATAACTTCTGAGGCAGAGAGTGTAAAAGTTTTCAAAGACTTCATCTACGAAGTAGGAGATCAGTCATTTGGTACACAGCATAGTAAGCAACAAAGATCTTGATGCAAGCTTGCTCCAAACAGTCTGTGCATGCTTGTAGTCCTCCTCACTGGTGTCTTGGTCTTTCACTTTAGAATAGAATGCTTCTCTCCAGGCATTCCATTTTGTTTAAGACGTCATCGTTGATAACATACTCATATGGGTAATAGCCTTTTTGTGTAAGTAGGTTTAGTAGGTTGTTTGTAAAAGTTGGAGTAAACAAACTTATAAGCAAAGGGTTTATCAGTTTGGCTCTCAAAATAAAAAAAACACTCTTATTAAGGCTGGTGGCTAGCATGACAGAGGAGGATGTGAAGAAGTTACAACTGTTTATGAACCGGACGGTGATGATTGCCTTCATCTTTAGTTATACCATGTAATTAACAAATACACCGACATCTGTGAACTCTCTGCGTATTCTTAGCAATGAGATGGACACCTTTGAACTTATTGACTGCATAAATCAAGAGTGGTATTTCATAAAGCTCTAATTTGTGCAGAATCACGAGGATGGTGTTTGTTTGCTTTTCTAACGAGTTGCACTTGCTTTGACTTGTACCACAGTACGTCCTGCCTGGTGGAAAATGATCGCGATTTATTTGTTTCTTCTAACTCTATCTTTTGTGAAGTGTAAAGTCATAGGGAAAAATGTTGTCCGTAGTAGTGAACAGTTCTGAGAAAGTAGGAATCAGGTCTCAACATCTTCTGTCAGAACTAGAGGTCGTGGATTAGTGACAATAGCATCATACTTCAAAACTTCATCGTCCACGGATCACAAAAAGTCATCCATACATCTTGATCAAACTAATATTTCTAGTTTACAATCTCTCCCTCAGGTCAGCTGATCCTGACATATCCATAACTACATGGCACATGTGTGTTAATAGGAGTCATGGAACTGGTAGATGGATTGGGTAACACACCCTTAACTAATTGAAGGAAGCACTCAATTTCAGAGTACATAACCCACAAAGAGTTATTTGGTCAAATGAAGTGTCTGAATTCGAAGGTATTTTCCCAGATTTTAGGGTACTTCAACCATTGGCTTGGCTACAGAGCAAAACACTGTTTGAGAAGTTTACATAGGACGATTTGTTTTTAAAAACTGGAGAAGCGATTACGACAAAAAAATTAGTACCCGATTGACGATGTTGTGGTGCGTGGCTGCTAAATCGGAAATGCTTTGCAATCAGATAGGAAACGCTTGTTATCATTCTTGTTCCCACGGTAGTAACAAGCTGATGCTTCTTCCTCAATTGTTTTGGCAGGGTATGTAGGAAGAGGCTTTGAACGTTTCTTACTCTTCAACCCTGACCCAGAGCTTAGTAACGGTCTCGACAGTCCAACTGCTGCCCTTTTCCTTGAATGTGTCAGTGGCATGGTAGATCATCTTGTATACCTCTTCCACCAGCCTTGACATCATGTTAACTCGATAGGTTTATATAGACACTACATAGGCTCTGGTAAAATTCACGGTTAGACAGAGTTGAAACTTACAAAACATGAATGGTGTCATTGAGGTAGGAGCAGTAACGACTATCATTATGGAATCCTTATGTGTATTTAATGAAAATACCAGCAAATGCATCTTCCATCGATGGAACCCTCACAAGGCGTCCATTGCATATTGAATGGCACAGAACGTGACAGACTCCTCGGTTGGGTCTTTGTGATGGCAACATTCGGGAAGATGAATGTTGAGTTATTGCTGGGAAATGAATACCTCGGCACAGTAAACGCAGTTGTAATAATATTTAGTATAGATCTAGTTCTCCATTTCAATTTTTTTTTAATTTCCTTTTTATATGTGGTGCTCTTCTCTGAACGCAATTTAACCTATTAGTACTACAGCAGTGCCACTTAATCCATGCTAATGGTGGTAAGTAACTGGTCGACTTTTGTTGTATTTCTGTAAGGGATTCCCTTCTTACTTAATTATGGTTGCACGATACGTCTGGGTAATCCCCCTCTGCCTAGTTCTAGTAGGTCGTTAAGCCATGGGTAAATCCCGTTCTTAATCAGTTCTAATTGATTGTCAATTAATTATACCATTACAGGATGGACAGGTGGTTTTGCTCTTTGTTAATTCTCTGTATTTTCCCTTACACTCTTTTGGAGGTCACTATCTTAACGAAATTTTCACTGATTCACACAATAAAAAGTCCTACCAAAGGCTTGACTTCAATCACAATGGTTGCAGCTACAAAAAAAACACAATGGAGTGTTTACTGTTCTATATCTGCAGCAGTTTCAATGTGACATCATGAAGATGAAAATAATAGCAGCTGCAAAGAATGTACTTCTTGTTGTAGAGTGTACTTTCCTTTTTTTCCTTCATAAGCAGCACATCACGTCTGACACAGTTTATGCTGTTCAGTAGGTCGTTTAGAATACTTATTTTGCCTCTGCAACCAGTGCATCAGTCATACTGAGTCAAACTGGTCTTGGTTAGAAAGCTCACTGTACCTCAAAATAAGTATTTAGCAAAACACAGTGAGTCAGTTAATGTGAGCATACATGCTTATATGATGATTTGTAAATTATTTCTGTAATATGTCACAAAAATGTAAAAACTATACGATATTAACATATTATAAAGGTTACTCATCGTATACAAATAATAAAGTGCAGTGCACTCGGTTATTACTGACCATATAAACGAAGCTTCACACTGAATTTGGGAATGTTAGTGTAACATGTCAGTTAGATGTATCACATGACGGGGATGTGCTTGTGTCTTGTGTATATAATTATGCCTTAAATACTGTACTCGTACGACATTTTACCGAAATTATTAACACATCACTTCTTGAACATGTTTTCTACTTAATAATGGTTTAATATTAGTAACTTAATATTAATTCATATTAAAATAAGATACTATTCCATTTATTAATGCGTTAAAGCTTCCACATAAGGGATCTATAACTGATCTGTTCACTGCTTTGATGTTTTTCTGTATCAGTTGGCATTGACTTGTGATATAAAATTTGTTGAACACTCCCTCAGGTGGCGACTCTTGTTCTAAACAATGAATAATGAGTGGTGTTATGATAAAATAACCAGCGTGAAAGTTTGAGTATGTGCACGATTTCCACTTCTTTGAAGTTGTATTTTGACTACTAATAGCATTACTGCACTTGTAATCGTACTTTAAGTTTAAAATTGACTTGGGAAACGTCAGTAACACACGTCGATAGGATATACATTGTCATTGATTTACAATATAAATTTGCTCGAACATGCATTGTTAGATGACAACTCTTTCTCTATTCCGTAAAGGACAACTGTTATTATAACGAAATAATCTATGTGTAAAATACAAGAGTCGAGGATTTTCACCTCTTTAAAGTTTTGTTTTGTTTAACAGTCTAATGATGTTAACATTTAATAAGCACAAATCTGGTTTAAATGTAAAACCTTCCTTAACAATAGTGTTTACACGCATCACATACCGTAAAGAACAAGTCGTTTAAATTTAAAAATGATGTTGCAAGTTGTTGATTCTGCATTACGATTTACAGACCGAATTTTGTTTTTCCAGATACATTGATTAATCTGCATTAATTTTTAATTAAGCCTTGTTTGTACAACATTCTACCGAACTAATTAACTTATCATCATTTAAGGGTGTCGTGCCGAATTCAACTGCTACGACGTATTTTGGTAAATACTTAGTTTCCCAGTAATTGACGTGATTGAGCAATGTTATTTTGCAAGTAAATGCCACCTTATATGTGATGAAAATTGATGTCTTGATAGCTCTTACCTATCCGTCTGGTCTATTGTAATACTTTCCTACTACTAACATGGCTCCACAGGGATTGTGATTCAGATCAACGAACGTGACAAATACGTGGGAAGATACGTATTGCTAAGTGGTGGGTGTTCTTCAGTGGTACTCGATAAATGTTTGAGTGACAAAAAAAAGCCATTACTAACGTTCAGTTTCAGACAACACGTGATTCGTACATTCGGTTTTTGCCACTGTACATATGGCTTTTTCTAACCTTAATAAAGTGTTCAATTATCGTAAATTTCTTGGTACGCTAGACATACTAATCTTACTTTCCCGACTTCTGTCAGTGAAATTGGAAACTTGGAATATTTGCATAATATGGCGATATATTTGTAGGGGCAAACATATTCCCTATTTGTTTAAATACGAGGGAAGTTTATTGTCCAGAGGTAAAATGGTTACTCGTTAATTGTAAACATTGTTGCATTAAATATGCAAGCAAATGGTTCATACTGATAAACAAAAATATTTGTGTCATTATTGCCGTATGTGGGTTGGTAATTAGCTTTAAACAAACATTTCACATAGTGTAGGACTTTTAAAGCACAGACCATCAAAACGCCTACAAAAAATCCTTACATGGCATTCTCAATATGCAATCGTCAATTACCTTGTCCTTTCACAATGCATGCAGATTTTGAAAGTATAATGACTAAATAAGGAACTTGTCAACCTGATCCTTCATCTTTGTTTATGGATAAAACTAATGCACACATCTTGTGAATATGTTTCGTAATTTTCTCCTATGATAAAAGCTTTTATGCTCATCTATTGTATCACGACTTGGATTGGGTTGTAAATTTCTTTTACTAATAAGAACAGATGTACGATGTGACTGCAATAATCAAGTCTACCACAATTCCTTGAAAACCTACTACACAAGAAGAATTTTACTCTGCTATTGCAACTCTATGGTATATTTGCAAAAAAAAACTTCCACAACTAATGAAATAAAGGTAAGAGATCACTGTCATTTGGACGGAAAATATAGGGTGCTGCCAACATTGGTGTTATTTATTGTATAATATAAGGATACTTTTCGATTTTCATGCGTAAGTAAAAGAATTATGATAGACATTTAATAGTGAAAGAATTAAGGTGATTTAGTCCTCAGAATATTGAAAAGTTCACTTCTATTCAAATACGTAATTTTCGATTTTTAGATAGTTTTCAAATTTTGCCCACTTCGCCTGTATTTTAACTGATATTTTACAAGATTTCCCTATAATGAGAAGAATCTACTCAGATCTCATTCTTTGTTCAAACAAATGGTTGTTTACTCCCATAATTACTGTGATTCGTTTGCTATATTTGATGAGACTGACCTGTGCTGCAGGTAAGCCATCTATTCATATCTAACATTTTCACATATTACTGATGAAGAACACTCATAGGCTCGTGCTGTATTGGGAAACAAAATGTAAGACTGTAGGTGATTAACACTATACATTCGTTTTGGCAGAATCAGCTGTTTTAACTGATATTGTTGAACAATTTCGGTTACTTAACCGCGAACAATACAGACTGGAATCACAGCATTTTTTTACGATTCCTGGTTTATTGTGGGACGTTGTGTTAGAAATGCCCAGTGAACGTTTACAGTTATTGTAAAATTTCTGTACGTCAGCCTTAAGGGGCGGTCGATGTATCATTTCTAAATGGCACTCAGATACCTATAATTCAGTTTTGTTTAATTATAATCCAGATGAAGAAACAAAATATCTCATGTATTAGGACACGAATAAATTGTCCGTTTCTGCTTGAGAATGCCTCTACTTTATTCAAATTTTGAATGGTTAAGTAATGATGAACTTGAAAATGTCGACTTTACTTCTTTACGTCAGCGCATCTTTCAAGTTGTTATTAAATATCTTGAATATTTGCATTACACCCATAGTGAATAGTCTTTAGCACGTGAACATTCATTAATTACACGAAGATAGGCTTTCTCCCTTTACAAACGAACAGTTCGCCATATCCCTGTCAAAACTTAGTTCCACATTAATAAAAAGAAAAATACATTATTAGAATAACTTGATGTTTTATGTAAAGAAAGAGATTAAATTCAATATAGCATATTCGGTAATCAAACCGGTTGGAAAAGCTTGGGTGGCACCATAACTCAACTTCATTAGCCACAAATGTAAGGAATTAAAGAGTGTTTTTAAATGTAGTTTTTACTATTTATGTAATCACTCAAGTTTTAGGAAATCGATAGAGAATGTATGTTGTTACATTAGTGTGATACTACTAACGAGAAACAAGTCCTTAATGTAATGAGTAACCAAGTGCTGAGTTGTTATAAGGGGGAGCATGATGCGCTTCAAATGCATACTGCTTCCGTATGTCTAAATATAACCATTTTTGTTAAAATGGCAGTCGTACAATTAATCAAATTGGTCAGTATGGTTGACTCCTTTTTGTTTCATTGTAGTTTTGCATTGAATACGTTTTTTTTTTGTGGTTTTAACTAGTTTGTACTTTTATATATTTTAAAATGCAATTGTATACATCAAATGTTAATGGTTTTTAACACGCAATTATATGCAAATAAACAGGTTCTAGATACACGCTAGTGTGTCGCGCCAAATTAGGCAATAATCATCACAACAAACATCACATCAATTCAATTGTCGAGGTTGTAAACTATTGTAGCGCGGCGCCGTAGCGTCAGCGTCTTAAATCTTGAAGCATAGTTGGACACATTTCAGGCACTTGAAGAAAAATAATATTGCGGTACAAAAGCTTAAATTGTGTTGAAATCAAGAGCAATGACCCACCTGGCAAAAATTACTCATGTAGGAATGCCAGCAAAGCTGCTTTCAATGCAAAATCTTACCCTGAATAACGTTGTAAATGTGTTACTAGTTACTAGCTAGCTACTAGCTAGTCTGCTCATCCCCATGTTACTTTCCATTGGGATATTATTCATCGATACCGAGATAACGGGAAGACTTCCAGCTATGAAATTGGGCGAATGGCTGCAGTATGATACGAATTGTGTACCTTTTATGGTTTGGAGCCTACGAGGATGGTGTGGAATGGTGCGTAAGTACGAAAATATTGTTATAACCATTGTTAGTATTGTCGGCATCGTATCTCATTTGACAGCCAGTTCGGACAATGACAACATGTATACTCACGTGCGTGCCTAGACACACGCTAGTGTAGCACGATAAATCTAAACAACGTTGCCAAAGAAATTGTATTAACGTCCAATTCACACAAAAAAAATAAACCAACTCTGAAAACAAAGCAAAATAAACAAGGCCAAAAACTGGTGAAGAGGGGCACCAAGTTGAGAGTGGTTCGGCCCTTCAAATGAGTGATATCAACACACCAAAACTAACGAAATAAAACTAATTACAACAAAATTAAAACCAAACCAAAAACTTATAAAGAGGTAACCAAGTTGAGAACAGTTCGACCTATAGGCCAAAACCAAAACAAAGGTACTAGCAAATTGTTGAAAACCAATTTGTTGTTGACGTGCCACTTTATTACACATCTGCACAGTAGTGGAGTTGAGTCTAATACACAATTTAAAAAAAAAGGACTGATATCCTATCAAAAAACAAAACTGGTAAAAGGGGCCGCCAAGTTCCGAATGGTTCGGCCCTTCAAAGGAGTGATAGCAACACACCAAAACATTCGCCAACTTAATCGCATCGAATAATACTTTGGACGTTAAATGAAAACTCGAACATTGCTACCGAAAGTAGCAATGTTCTATCTTTCATTTAACCTTCGAATTACTAAGAGGTGCGATTAACTTGGCGAGTGTTTCGGTGTATTGATATCTCTCCTTTAAAGGGCGGAACCATTCGGAACTTGGCACCCCCTTGTGCCAGTTTCGGTTTTTGATATGATTAGATTTGTCTTGTTCCGTTTTCTCTCTTTTAAATGTAAAAATATAAATTGTTCAACCAGGATGTGTATGTAATAAGAACGATCGATTATTCGGTTAATATAGCTTTGTCACAGCTGATTTTCATACGTTGTTTTTCAGAAATCAATGCATTGGCTTCATGTCTTTGATTCTTTAGGTTGTAAGCATAGGTCAAAGTTAAAACCAATTACTTACTTTGGATATTAGATGATCGAAGAAATTAAGATATTTAAATATATCTGCACCTAAGACTTTACGGTATATTGTAGAGAAAAAGTCACATCGGACCTTAATTTGCGCTTTACACAATGAAGGAATATTGAACCATTTGCTCATTATAAAAGAATGTACATATTTCTTTCGGTTATGAAGAACTGGAGAATCTATTTGTAAACATAAGTAGCCGATTTCTGAATGTAATTTGTTTTTTGACCTATAAAATAAAAACAGAATATACTTTGTTCGCGTTCTTTCATCTCTTTCTTTTATATTTTTGCAATTTTACAGTAATGTGTTTTTAGACATTCAGCTATGCTAGAAAGTTTTAGGTTCTAGTAAGTTTTAAAATATTGGGTTAATTAACGTTCAGGGCCGCCATTAATTGGTGTGTTGACCTTTAATTTTAAACATATAGATATTGGTGGTCATAAGTTGCGCTATCATGGGATCTTCAAAACGTGGATCATCTACTTTTGCCTCATACTGATTTGTGGTAATAATCGAAAAAGAAAATGATGTCATTATTACAGGAAATGAAGTAATTATCTTGAAATGACATAATTGGCCGGAATGACGTAATTGACCAGAAGTGACGTCGTGAGTGGCAATGCCATCACCAGAAATGCCACCATTATTATCGAGGTACGTGGCAGCATGTCATTTCTAGGCACATGACCCAAGATGAATACTACAATATGGGCACCGCCATTTAGAATTACGACACTTCCAGCTTGGAGGTGGTGTTAACGTCACTTTAGGTGATGATATGAAGGTCACATAAGCAGAAGTGACGTAATTCAAGATGGTGCCACCAACACAGTAGTAGCCTTCTTGGTTCTTGTGACCAGAAGTGATGTCATTCAAGATAGCAGCAGCCTACCATCTTGTATTTGGTCACGTGGTAGAAGATTTGAGTATAAATACCGAAATCCAGTTCAAACCTTTGACTCTCATTAATAATTTATGCTGAAAATCGTCTCTTTTACACTGAATTGCGCTTGGATATGTATATGTATGTAACAAACCATAATTTAACACACTTTACATCCACTAATTAATGACCTCATTGTAATCGTTACGTGATGTCGGGTATTTACGTTACTTCGACCAGGGCCACTTGAACACGATTTTCATTTGCCTGCAGTATTCTTGTTGGCAGGCATTTATTAGTAAAGAGCACTGGGCAGAAATCTATAGGTGAGTACACAAATTCTTGCAAATCCTGCTAAAAGCATGAAATTTGGTTCACAAGTCTTTCTTAGTAGTACAAAGCGAATCAGCCCTGGATCCCCCATGAAATACATTCAAGGGGAACAACACCCCCCCCCCCCCACGACCCTTGTGCTTCCGGAATCCCTGAGGCTTGGGCAACAAAGCTAATCTTGCAGATCAAGCTAAAAACGTGAAATTTGGTAAACAAGTCATTCTTGGCAGCATAAATCGAATCAGCCATGGAACGCTCATGATATACCCCTCAAGGGCCCCAGCACTTCCCTGTGCCCTAACAACAAATTCTTGCAAATTGAGCTAAAAGCTTGAAATTTGGTGCACAAGTCATTCTTAGCAGTAAAATTGAACAAGCCATGGAATTTCTATGAAATACCCCAAAGGGCCCCCAAGCACCCCGAAGTGCCACCTCACTGAGGTTTGACCAACAAATTTGTGCAAATCGCAATAAAAGCTTGAAATTTGGTACACAAGTCATTCTCAGCAGTAGAAATCGTACAAGCTATGGAACCCCCCGTGAAATACCCGCAAAGGGCCCCCAGCGCCACTCTGTGTCCCGCTCATTGAGGTTTGACCAACAAATTCTTGCAGATCGAGCAAAAAGCATGAAATTTGGCACACAAGCTATTCTTAGCATTACAAATCAAACCAACCATTGAAACCCACAAAAAAATCGCCAAAGGACCCCCCCCCCCCAGCACTTCCCTGTGCTCCCTCCCAGATGCTTCACCAGCATATTATTGCAGATGCAGCGAAATGCTTAAATTGCGGGACATAAGTCATTCTTAGCAGTACACATCGAATCAGCCATGGAACCCCCATGAAATATCCCCAATCCCTCCCAAGTCTACCCCCTCCCCTGGGGTTTGACAAACAAATAATTGCAGAACGAGCTAAAAACATGAATTTTGGTAAACAACTCATTCATAGTAGTACAAAATGTACAAGCCTTGGAACCCCCTCGTGATAATTTACAAGGCACTGCAACGGCCACCCCTGTGCCCCCTCCTTGCAGTCTGACCAACAAATTCTTGCAGATAGTGCAAAAAAAGAAATGAAATTTGGTACACAAGTCATTGTTAGCAGTACAAATAAAACTAGCCAAGGAACTCCCGCGAAACCCTCCAAGGCCTCTAAGTGCTTCACCGTATTTTCACTCCATGAGATTGATACCCCAAAAGTTCTTGTTGATCATACTGGAAGCTTGCATTGTGGTACGCCAGTCATTTCTAGCAGTAGAAACTGAACCAGCCATGAATGCCCATGCAATGCCCCACAGCCTCCCCCAGCAGCCCCCCGCCTGTGCACCCCAAGAAGCATTAATGATCAACAAATCCTTGCTGAACATACTAAAAACTTGCAATGATAGAGCTGAAATCGAACTACATACGGAACCCCATGAGATACACATACCCCGGTGCTTCCTTGTGTCTTCTCCAAGAGGCTGATGATCAACAAATTCTAGTTCTATTTGCACTGTTAAGAATGATTTATGTACCAATTTATGTTTTAGCGCGATGAGCAAGAGTTTGTTGATCAATGACCTCGGTGAGTGTGGTGGGGGACAGGAAGGGGTCTTAGAGGTATCTCGAGGGATTCCATCGCTAGCTCGATTTATAAGCTAAGAATTTACTTGTGTACCAAATTTCATGGCTTTTGGCTCGATGTTCATGATTAACCCAAATTCTGGTCTGTAACAACTGTACTACACCTGGAGATCGAACCAATGAACTCAAGTTTTAAAGATTAAAACATAGGTATGAAGAAGGCCTACAGCCTTTTGAAAGTTATTTTAATGTGACTACAATTATTGTTGTTCTTCTTATTTGGGAAATTTTGCTCTCTCCTAGACATCGAACCAAAAAACCGATTACCGATTATTATAGCTTAAAATTGAGTATTAAAAATGCTCTCTTATAACAGTTATTTTAAGGTGATTACAGTATTCTTTTCTGTATTATTCTTGCTGAAACAAGAAAAAAAATTGATATTAGTATTAAAAAAATGCTTAAGCGTATAAACTATGGATGTAAGCCTTATAAAACTTAAAGCCCTAAAGGAACATATATTAGAAAAAGACATGTAAGCCATCCAGCATCACACTAATACGTGTAAAAGAAACTCCAGCTTGTGTTTTGGGATGCTGGAGATTCTTTTACATGTATTAGTGCGACGCTGATTGCTTACATGTGTTTTTCTAATATCTGTTCCTTTAGGGCTTTACGTTTTTTAGGCTCACTCCGTATTTTATGTTAGTGTGTGCGTGATTCTCAAAATAAACTGGACCGAAGTGCACAAACTATAACATGACCCAAGGGACAGATAACCTTGTTTAAAAGAGCCCCGTGTGAACATTGAGAAATAACCAGGTGCACCTTGTAATCAACTGGAGTGTAACCTGGGCAGCTAAATAGCAGGAAGCCCAATGAAGAAGGCTTCCCACTTCACTCCAAAGATGGATCGACTAGAGAAGATGGTTCACCAGGGGTTTTTGTAATAATAGTTATTAGCGAATAAGCTTGCACCGTGGTGGGACGTGATAAACACCATATCCGTTTTATCTGAAAGATTTGCACACAAAGTAATGACGTCACGTTTTTCTTGGTTGCAGTTCTTGGTCTTACGAATCGATGCAATTCTGGACTAACAAATTACTGAATACTCATTATGAAACGTAAGCCGGACCACTCCGAACGTAAATATTGTATTCTAGTGTATTAAGCTACCGAAATCCAATCGGCAATATGACTGAAAATGAACAACGTTTTTTTGTATCCGGTCAAGGTCAACAAACGGCATTGCTGGCTCGCT
>JAHWFP010058344.1:0-16695 GCA_023313725.1 Lithobius niger
ACAATGGCATCTACTAGGAACGATTAATCCGTATGCAGAATTCAATACAAAATTTGAAGTGTTCAAAATTCGCTGTTTAGTACAGTACCTCACTGTGACGTTTATTATTCTGAGTGACACCGTTTTTAGCTTCAAATTGGCCCTTAAGGTCTGCCCAGAAACTATTGCAATCGGCTCCGTGGCTGGGGGTTGTTGTGTCACATACCAACGTACCACCTTTACCTGCAGCGGAGAGGTGCGAATAACAGCATGTGACCTGAACCTTGTTAATCCGTTTGCAAGGCCATTAGCCCACGGACTTTCTCACAAACCTGAAGCAAGTAAAGATGGCCTCAGCTGTTGGCATCTCATTCCAGATATCCGTGCACTCGATTTAGACTCGAACATTTAGTATCAGTTAGACGATGACGTTCGGTAACAATGTGGTAGGACTTTCACTGCTTGACCGAGTGGCGAAGACACGAGGGCAATAAAGCGAAAGTGTTATCGCATTGTTATCGGCCGCCATCGTCTAACATATTTGTACAACGACGAGTTGAATCTTTAGTGAATGAGCCATTGTTGCAATAAAGCGACAGTGTTACCGCATTGATGTCGAACCATTGACGAACATATTTACACAAAAACTGTTTGCATTCTTAGCAACCGACCATTGTTGGCTGGAATGTTCTTTGCTCCAACTCCTTCTTAAAACTCAATAACTGCAATAAATGCCTTTATTTGTTTGTTTTGTTCAAATTTAACAATTTCCTTCGGGTCTTTCTTCAGCTGCAATAAATGTATTATTTTGGAAACAATGCTACATAAACATTGACAGCGCCAATAAATTTACTTACGCAAGTAAAAACCAAAAGTCTTCGTTTTCTTACTTACGGATAAGGAAGAATTCTATGCCTAGAATTCTTATTTCTTATTTAAAAAATTAATAGTTGTTAATTTAAAGGGTGAAATGGTTTAATAATACTTTATAAACTATTTGGTATACGTAAACATGGACAGCGATGGCATTTTTACTACTAAGTAAGAACCAAAGGCCTTCATTTTCATACGTAAGTAAGAAACCGTTGCCTACGTTTTCTTATTTAGGCTTCTTACTAGTGGTAAGACAACGGTTCCATTGTTTCAGCAGTGTGTCGTCATAATATAAATCCACTGCTGCAATAATGAAAACAATGTAAAACTATGACGCACAACTGCAAACCGTTAACGTGATGACGAATTTGTAGTATAAGATTGCCAGATTGTTCCCAATTAATTCCCGACAGGCGATTCACCCAAGCCGGCTGTAAGATTTTGATCACTTAACCAGAATATTTCTCCCTTAACTTATTGCCCCCTAAACCGTGCGCAATGGCTGTTTGCCGTGACGTCACCATGAGTTAGCCAATGACGAACGAAAACAACGGCTGTTTGGCCGTCTGATTGGACTAGCCCATTCACGTGATACGCACGTCACAACAAACAGCCATGGCGTGTGGTATAAGTTACTGCTTTAATCTTGGCGTGTTTGGCTGCCAAAGTGTAAAACAGACGAATGACGTTAATGTCATATCACTGGACGAAACCACTGGACTAAACCACCACTAATGGGGGCGATACACATTACAGCGCCTCAGTTGACGTTCCACGACGTTAACCCTGTGTCCTCGGGAGTCCCCTTCACTATACGGTATAGACAAATAAAAAAAAAAAAATCTGAACAATTTTTTAACAGTGTAGTTGCATTGTTTAAACATTGTTATTTCTATCAGTGGATCTTAAGAATGAGAAACTGGTATAACAAGAATGAATCGACCAAACCGACGCCAAGAAAAAGCCAGTCCATGAAAATACAAGAAGGGGCTACATAATATATCCGACGCCACACTGCTATAGCGTGCAATATTCTTTAAATTAGGTTTTAGGTGACATTAAAATAGGTTTTAAGCGTCTCTCCAACATGAATATTTATATAATAATAATAATAACTTCATTCACTCTAAAGTATATACATATACAAATGACGATAAAAAAAATTAAAATTAATGCAATAACCAGCACAAAACCATACATGCTTGTATGTTCAAAGTTTCCACTGCAAATACGTGCAGTTCAATTTATGATATGAGTTCCAAATCTTACAACTGTTAATTTAATCACTACGTAAAGATCAAAAATCATGAAAATTTATAAACAGTCGCTATCATGCTAATTAAAAATGTATTACCTCATGGCGCCACGGCATATTTAAATCCATTGTTTATTCAATTTATTAATTGTAAATATAGTTTGAGTTTGTAGTAAATGAACGGATAAAAGATTATAAAATGACCCAAAAGGGATGATATCGTACAAAGACCTCATAAGGGTAAAGGTACCCATAAATTTTACGCCATAAAAGTAGTGATTTCGGAGCCAAAATGGCTGCCACCAAGTATGTGTTCGAACCGTGATCACTCAAGCTTAACTGACAACACCGAGGTGTCAGTTAAGATTGAGTGATCAGGGTGGGGACGGAAATTTGATGGCAGCCATTTTGGCTCTGAAATTACTACTTTGTATGGCAAAAACTTGATGGGTCCCTTAACCCTTATGAGGTTTTTGTGTGATATCACACCTTTTGGTCGTTTTATGGTTTTGCTTTAGTGTAAGTATTGATGTGAGCTCCTTATGAAAATATAATTGTAAATCGTATCTTCAATAGCTTGAAAAAAATCGTAACTTTGGTATAATTAATGGTCGCTGATTAATTATATTTCCAATAACGTGGCCGCTGTATTCATTCGATTGTAAAACAACTGAACACGATTAAGTTAGTTTAGTTTAGGTTTATCTACATTATTTTTCTGTGTTTCAAGGAGCAGTAACCCTGCACGGATTTTCTTCCCCATAAACAGTTTAGTAGACGATGGTATAATTTATTTATTTTTGATAAGTTATTATTACAAATTTACAATGCATCACTTCGATTTAATTGTGAAACCGAAACAATAAGTTACCCAGTCTGCATTGTCACTCGGCTATGGAGGACAATTGTTTTGATAACATATGGCATGTTCCCAAAGTTCTCGAAAACAGCATTACAAATTATTACAATCTTTGGATTTAAAACATCCCCAAATGTCAAGCCATAAAAGGCACCTATTGGAGTCAAATGTAAACTGAATGTCAAATTTCAAGCATTTCTGTCGCATAAATTATTTTATCTGAGTAGAATTAGCCATTAATAAGTAGTAGCAGCTAGCATGAAATCAACGATGTTGAGGTACCTTTTTCGTATTGAAATCCTGTATGCACAGCTCTGAAACAGGACTTTCTATTTGGTAAACCCCGTCGATCTATACAATTTCCAAAGCTTTCTGTCGCATTAATATTTAGCATTCAATACCAGAAAACGCCGGTTTAATATAATGTCTCGGATAAGAGAAGCAGTAGCTAGCTTTCGCCCAAACACTGATAATGAACAACAACAATTGAATAATAACAATCAGACGGCAATAAATAAACGCCATGAATCCAACAATCTGAACTTGATGGGCGAAGCACTAGTGCACTTCTAGAAACCTAGTTGGGATTTAAACAACTCTTTTTCCGTTTTACTATGCAAGTACTCTAGATTTCGTATTTTATTAAACTGCAGAGGAACCTGATAAGATAGTTTCCCATGTGAAATATTTTATTTCGAAGTTATAACAAGTGGTTAGTGGGTGTAATTTATCCATTTGCAGGTAATTTAAAATCGCTTTAAAGTAATTTTGAGTTAAAGGAGCATTGTCATAGCTTGCTTAAAGTGAAAATTGGAACTTTATTTCAGATATCATTTTCATGCTATTCTTCATTTGCCTGTAAAGTATGGTATCGATGGTGATATTTACACTGAACCACTGAGTCTAGTTTACTTACTTAGCTTTGTTATTCGAACTGTGGCACCGCAGTGAAGGAAATAAACACGGCTGTGAAAGGCGCTAACTAATATTACCCTTCCCAGCTCCTCCTTGTTACAAACTTTGGCTCAGCACGAGTACCGGAAGCGGAAATCGGCGAGGTGGACAGCAGCGCCAACAACAGCAGCGGACCGTGATGGGAAAATCTTGTCGCAACACGGAAGCTGTCCGTCTGTCTGTTGGCAAACCGACATGAAACTTACAAACATGACAGCATTGAAAGAAGGAAAAAAATCGTACAAGATTTGTTACGAGCCGAAGGGAAAAAATTGTCGAAAGTCAATGGAAATTTGTGAAGTTGCGCATTGGCATTACGTGGCGCGGGTTCGTGGATATAGGCTTGACAATTGTTTTCGGAGATGTATTCAGGGGCGCCTGGATGGCCTTCACCCCCCCCCCCCCCCCCCCCCCGGGGTACAATCCTGGTAGGCTACCATCACGGCTACTAGTTTATAACATTGTAAAATGCAAGTTTCGAGTCATGCACCGTGCAGACGCGTGGACTTCAAAATGTTGAAACAGTGCCACCACAACGAATTCCACTGATGACGTCACTTGCGAATTCAAGTCCAAGATTAATATTACGTCATATTTTAACAACCCATTGTAACTTCAAAAGAAATTTTCTTTATTTGGTGAGATATGTTCTGTATCCACCCAAAACCAAAACTGATATAAGAGAAGCCGCCAAGTTTCCAAAAGGGGTCGGCTTTTGAAATTAGTGATATCATTCAACGAGGGAAAGGCCGCCAAGGTTAATACTATAAGCCAAGTTAATCGCACCGACTAATAGTTCGAAACAAACAACACATCCATTCAATTGTCGAGGTTGTAAATCATTGTAGCGCGACGCCATAGCGTCAGTGTCTAATATCCTGAAGCAGAGTTGATCACATTTCAGATACTTGGGTAAAAATAATAATGCGGTACAAAAGCTTAAATTGTGTTGAAATCAAGAGCAATGATCCACCTGACAAAAATAACCTCGTGTAGGAATGCCAGCTAAGCTGCTTTCAATGCAAAATCTGACCCTCAATAATGTTGCAAATGAGTACCGAAAGTAGCAATGTTCTAGTTCTTATTTAACCTTCGAACTATTAAGTGGTGCGATTAACTTGGCGAATGTTTTGGTGTGTTGATATCACTCCTTTGAAGGGCCGAACCATTCGGAACTTGGCGACCCTTTTTACCAGTTTTGTTTTTTTGATATGATATTTATTACGGGGCCCTGGCCCGAAGCTTCATGCCCCAAACAGAAACTATAAAGCAATGACTATAATGAGCCGGATAATGAGCCACCTATTTGCAGCAACAATGTATCCTGACAATTCAGTATAGAAACGATGCTCGTATAACACTTAAGCATGTTATGATAGACTGTTGGATGACAATACAAACAATGGTTACAACAAAAAACTTGCATTTACGCGCCATTTTACAGCCACGTGCTTCTAGCTGCAACCCCCATTGTAGAAAAAGGCACTTCCCCGTACTACTCTTTACGTGTGTGTCAAAATTGAGATATGTGAACTTCCCCTACGAGCTGTAGACGTGTCTTTACACCCTACGAGAATTAACATGGGAACTTTGTCCTTAGGCTGGCCTGTAACACAAATCAACGTTATTGAGGGTACTTTTTCTCCATAAAACATACGTTCCCACACTTTAATGTTGAAGTTTTCTTCGTTACTGGACCGACGACACCTGATTCCGACAATTTTCAAAGATTTCTACCGCATGGGGAATTTACACCAGTAGGCTGAAATCAGGTATAAGGCCGTTACAGTTAAAAGACACAGTCTGCTACTGGCCGCCTTTCCACTTGGCGGCGATACACTAGCGTGTGTCTAGAACCAACGACTGTAACGATATGTATCATGCAAATTGCTTGTAGTTTGTACGTCATCAGTTGTAATGACTCTAGCTCGCTTGGCCTTCCGCCCGGTGCTCTCATCAATTAGGGGGTGAACCGAATTAGAATTCATCCGCCTCTACTCTCCTACCAACCCAGACCATAATGTAATTTTCGGCCAATTTAATTAGAATTTATTTCCTTTTTGCTCCATTAGTCCCAAATGTAAATTCAAACCTGTCCAACCCTGCTGCATGTGTTCACAGCTTCCCCGTAGATGGTAGATTAAATGCCCAAACAAAACTATTTACCGAATGCTGTTGCTATTATAGATCAGATCCTAAGTAACCCTAGTTTCCTTGGCATTCCGAATTAGGCCCGACCTAAGCCATAGTGTTGCCCTTGTAAGTTAGGCGAGCCAGAGCAAACCAACGGTCCTTGATTTGTAATTAAAAACACCAAGCGGACTGAACCACGACTTATTGCCCTATTTCGCTTCAGCTGAGTTTGAGCAGAGATCCAGTCAACTCGTAGTAGGGCCCACATAATATATGATAGCTCCTCCCTTGGCTGTGGTACTGGTGGTGAGAAACCGTAGCACGCACCAATAATCGCCACAGAGGCAGGAGTGGCCAAGCAAAGGTGCTAAACTCAGGTAATGTGGCTTACGGGGGGGGCAGCAATACGTATTTTACTTAGTTTTTTGTCGCCCAAAAAAATGTCTTGTTTTTCCTCAGGATGATGGTGAATATTAATGAGCAAATTGAGGCGTAAATACTTGAGTATTCACGTCCTGTGCTACCTATTCCACAAGTTAACAAAAAAAGGAAGGGTGGAAACGCATGAAATAAGTTCGGTCCAACAATTTTGTATCTATATCATTCATCATCAATGCCCACATAAGGTTCATGATAGGCTAGGAATCTATTTAAAATGTCCGCCGACAGCTGCTGACTTTTACATTATATTGGTAAAGTGGTTTTCATGAAGACCTAGGCACCGTTTGTGTTTCTTTAGCTTTATTACTTATTCACGAACACGATATTTGGGGGGGGGGGGGAGTGGTAATAGATAGCGTCGCTGGTAACTAAGGTGTACGCCTCTAGAATTGTTTTCTCTCAAAATGATCCTAGTATAGCCAACTTTATGGTCCATTTCTGGCCGGCTTAGTAAACACTGCGCGTCGCTTCCCGCAACTTGTTATTCAGCCAACCGTGAACCCATACGCATTGAATGATGGAATGGTAGCAGTGCCGCAATTAGGGGGGACAGGAGGCCAAAACTGTATGAGTCAGCGGCCCAAAAGAGACATAACTCACTATTGTTCGGTATGGGTCCAGAGCCCTTTGGTCCCCAAAATTGTAAACTTGCTGAGGCGGGGCCCAACATTTTGCCGATGCACCCCTCCTTGGAAAAAGCTAGTTGCGGCACCTATCCCACACGTGAACAAAAAAGGAAGGGTGTTAACGCATGAAATAGGTTCGGTACATCAATTTTGTATCTGTAGCAGTTATTACTGGAAGTTACTCGGGTATTGCTGTGACGCTCCGGAAAGTGACGCATTTTCAGGCTGACTCATTTTACTTTTTTTTTTACTATTTTTCTGCTGGATCGCACTTCTGTATCTGATGTTTTAATATCTGTTTGAATACAATTTAAACCTAAATTTTGGTAGTATCTTAGGATATTTTTTTTGGAAGGATGTGGTTTCGCGTTTAAAGTCCCTTCCTGGCTCGACGGCCTTCGCGAGCTACTAGGCGGAGGGAAACGCAACGCCCACGAGCGGTGGGATTCGTTAGGTGTCGTGCAGGAAAGTATGACTTGAGGAATAAGGCGGAGCTTCTTTGAAATGTGGTACTCGGTGGTAAAAGCATTGAACGCCGCTCATTTATGCTCCGTAATGTGAGGTGGAGGGGGGCGTCGAACGAAAGTCTAACTGGAACATCGTCCGTCTAGGGTTGGGATCCGTTTTAACAAGATGGTGGCATGTGGGCCAGTTTTGTCTGTTTATATCTGTATTTTTGCATTTTATTGTGAACAAGAAAGGTATTATCCTTTCGAAAATTAAAAGTCTGTGTTCTTTTATGAGTTGTAGATTTCTTGCTGAAGCCAGGATCAGTCGTGTACAGGTTATCTCTCCAATCCACAAATTAATCTGTTTGGTGGATAATTAATTGTCTAATATCTGGCTAAATAAAAAATCTGGAAAATGATCTAAACGGAATATCGTGTAATGGATAATCATCTAAACGGAATATCGTGTAATGGATAAACGTCTAAATGGACAATAATGTCCAATAATGTTCTGATGTTATATGTATAGCCGCAGCGAGCGCGGCAGCGCGAGCGAGGCAGGGACATTAAGCGATTTTCCATTATACGAATTTCCTGTTAGACGGTTCTCTGTTACACTATTATACTGTATACTTTCTTCCAATTATGCGATATTCCAGTTAGACGATTATCCCTCACCGCGGTAGCGGGAGCTTGGTTTTACTTCATGGTGTGGTTACGTATCTGTTTTATTTTTGTACCGCAACATCAACTTTTTTTTAAATAAAATTTAAGAACTGAGCAAAAAATTAGAATTCAGGCACGAAAGCATTCCTCGTTTCAGCTAATTTCCCCTCTTTTTTTTAGCTTCGCAAACCCCTTTAAAATGCATTAAAGAACTTCGTTTCCTCGTTTTCAACCAAGAATGACTTTCGTCCCTTAGTATTGCTTCTGCGGAAGCTTATTTTACTCAGATGTTGTGTAGTTACTAGTGTTAATAATGACTACTGCACCTACTTAGGACGACGACAGTGTCCTGTTTTAATGCAGTTGGTGCAGTTTGTTGTTTAGTTCCCAATCAATAAACTCTTAACGTAAACAAACTATCGTAATTTCTGTACGTAGACTTTAGTAAAAGTCCACTGTACTTCACTGACTCGGAAGCAACACCACAAAAATGGCTACCCAGAACGAAACGAACCTAAGTTTAATCCTAAGCAGACCAGAAAGCACCACGACCACCACCACATTCAGGCGCACGTATATGTTCATGACTTAACGAACCCACTAAAAAAAAAAATGAGGCTGGAGTATACTCCCCGGGAAGCTTGAATGAGCTCCGGAGTATGAGGTTTTACATCGGAGAGACCTCGCTAGCGTCTGGGTGCCTTCTCTTCTCATAGACAGTGAAGAAAAGGAAAAGGCCGGGGAGGGAGGAGTTCTACGCTACTAGAAAAGCTAGCTAACTTGTGGGAGGAGGGGCGGGTATAATCGCAAACGACTGAAGCAGAAGCGTCATTAAATTTTGCAATTTCCTGCTGGAAATTAAAAATTCCAGATTTGAGCCAAGCTAGACCGAGTTGTGGGGATGGGCGGTGGGGGGGGGGGGGGGTGGGGGGCTGTCGTCCGTCCTCCCCGTCGTGTGTGAGCGAAGCAATGCTAAATATGACGGTGGTTTGGGCGTAGGAAATTATTCGCGGCTCTGTGGTCTTCATTAAGAAGGTTGCGACGGGATGGGAGTCCGGGTTAAAGAGGGTATGGGGAGTGGTGGAGTGGGGGGGGGGGGGGAACAACGGGGGCGTTGGGAATGACTGCTAAGAGAAGAGCAGTAATGAACACGCATAATCCTGGCTTTTGGATTTTCTTACTCCCGCGCGTCGTAGACTCATTTAATCGCGCATCCAACGAGACCCAATGGTTAGTGGCCGAGTAGTTTGGAGAGACAGACGAAAGAAGGAAAGAAAGAAAAAGTGACTGGCAAATAGACTGAGTGTATGTCTGTCTGTATGTGTTTGTGCGTGCGTGTGTGTGTGCGTAAGAGCAATGAACATTAGACTCAACGACACTCGGGAAAAGGATAAAAAGGACGGGTCCCGGGAATGAGAGAAATTTGGGTTTGGGTACGTGAGGGGGGCGGGGGGGGGAAGAGGATGGGGGTTTGGAGGATTTCCCGTGCTCCGAGTTGGCTCTTAATTGCAGCCTGTGAGTTATGCTGGGTAAATGGTGAATCCCACAATTCAAAGATAAAATTAACCCTTCCAATCCCAAAGAAAGGAAAACAAAGCGGAAAGATTTAAAGGAGGTGAAAGATAAAATGGAGTCGTTCTCCTTCAAGAAATCTTTGAGCTTCGCAATAGTTTAGAAAAATTAAGGATAATTATTAAGGAGTCTGGCTACTGTCGTTCCTGTATTCATGAAAGTTTTGAGTTGCCTTGATATGTGCGGCCTGTAAAATCGTGTAGTCAGTTATACGGGATAACATTTTAAATTTCCTTGAACGTTACTCCATTATTCACCACGAACAGTTCGGCTTTCCAAAATCGATTATTTTGTGGAGAGGTTAGGTCAAGAATACGAGTTGTTCCTGGGCAGCAGATGATTCCACAATTTCGTAGCACAACAAATTTTTAATTTTCGGAAACAATTGCTAGTTTCCTTGGTCACAATGGGGTCAAGCACCAAAAGCAATGGAATGGGAATGTCTTGGAAATTCCAAGATGGCGATGTTATGAAGCCGTGTTTTATGTTTACTGTGTTTTTAATCAGGATTTTCTTGCATATGTTTGTGACCAAGGAAACTAGCAATTCTTTCCGAAAATTAAAAATTTGTTGTGCTATGAAATTGTGGAATCATCTGTTGCCCAGGAACAGCTCGTATTCTTGACAGTTTGGCTTTGTTCCTAACCGATCTGCAACCCATCAACTGCTTTTGGTGCTTGACCCCATTGGACATCTGCCCTAGTGATTTACGTGAATGTTCTTACCTTCACTAATGATAACATTTTGGGTTACAAAATTTGCTGACGATTTAAAAGCAGTGAGAGCCAATGTTGACCAAACCCTTGCATCAGATCTTGAAGGGGAAGTTCAGAAAGTGGTTAACTGGTCTCATTTATAGTCGTTGCCTCTCTTCGCACATAAGCGCATTGCTTTCCATGTCGTCATTAAAAACCTCAGCCGTAAGTTCAGTTTGGAAAACGAAACTTTACCATCGGTATAAGAAGTTAGATATTTGAGGATGTGGTTTACCCGTACTCTTAAGCCCTCGTTGCATTGCCAGAAAATTTTTGCATCTGCAATATTCTACGATGAGCAATTTTAAATCGTTGTTTTACTCCTGGCAGTATCGAAACAAAAATTTGGGCATTTAAGGTTTTTTGTTCGCCCCTTGCTGGAATATTCAACCCCACTGTGGTCGCCTTGCCATTTGATGGATATCGACCTGGTTGAAACGGTTCAGCACCAGCGTACAAAAGGATTGCTGGGCCTGCGTGATATCACTTAACATGGACCGCCTTAATAAGTGGAGTTCGATCTTTTCCTTACTTTGGTCTTGGACAATGTACCTATATGCAATACACCAGGTGTCATCCTTGGAAACTGTATGTTACCATATGAGTCGTGGGAAAATACCAGAAGATTGCTAACAGTATTAGCCTGTTGTATGTAGGGCAATCCAAATTGAGACGACTGTACCCGAGAAGATATTATGCCGGCAATCAAGACGCGAACTCTACACACACAGACACACACACACAGTTTCTAAGGATGAGAGTTCGCGTCTTGATTGCCGGCGTAATTTCTTCTCGGGTACAGTCATCTCAATTTGGATTGCCCTACATACAACAGGCTGAAACTGTTAGCAATCTTCCGATATTTTCCCACGACTAATACGGTAAACTTACCATATCATTATTATTATTGCGTTGTGAAAGACTTCTTATTGGGTGAAAACTTTATGAGAAGTTGCAAAAATGTGCCAAAATAATAGTACGTTTTTAGGAATTGCGAAGTCTTCCATACAGCACCTTAATCAGTAGCCGCAATATTTCGAACTTCCCTTCAAAGCTGGATTTTTAGGAAATGTTTTTCATCTTCTTCCTCGACAAAGATTTAAACAGGTAGGCCTACGCTCGTGCCTGGCATGGGTAATAATTACCTAGGCAAGACACAAAACCACTTTTTTCAAACTTATTCCATCTCTTTGTATTTTTCTTCCAACTTATTTTAAATTGCTTACACTCCGTATTGTTTTTTTTTCCATATTGTGTTTTTTTTTATTATATTTATTGAGTAGGGTTCGTTAAGTGCTTTTCGCATCCGTTCATGCGCGTAAAACAGTTCCAGAACAACTGATCCGATTTTCGGGAAATTTGGTACGTAGTAATTTAGTAATAATAGTAAAGGTAAACGCTACTTAAATTTATTGACCAAATCCACATCTAATCACTATCAAACTAAAATTATGGGCGCAATTCAAGGTTCCAAAAATGACAATGTGGCACACAAAACGGATAAGAGATGGTGCTGTAGCAAATGGCAGATTCCAAATTTGCAGATAAATTACCCAAAGGTCTAATTTCCAAGACTTAAAAAAAAATTCTGATATTTAAGAAAATAACGAAACGGGAGATGCAACATCGGGGAATTTGTCTTTCAGTTGCCTATTGCTGTTATTTCGTCGACCCACGTTACTGGTTCGAATCCCTGGGTTTGCTCCTCGTCTTACTGGATTGTAATAGCCTAGATTCAGATTAATACGGTTCATCTGAACGAGCTTTAGTTTTCTTCCGTAAGGTTCAAAGATTTTTTTAAAAACCACTTCATTAAAACATTACTAATCCTCGCGTGAGTGCTTGCTTATACACAAACAGCCTCTTGGTTATCATTTAAGTTGAACCTTTAATGTATTTTGTTGTTATAAGTAACTGGATTACTCGGGAGGGGGGGGGGGGCCTGGGACACGAAAGAATGAAAAAAAAAACATTTCATTTGCCGTTGAACTTTTTAATCGCTGTACTGTAAAAACAAGCTACTTATTAAACAATTTTAAGAATAAATAAAAATGAAGTGGGGGATTTTCACAGGTTTAAATTGGCAAGGGGGATATTGTGTGAGGAGCAATTATTGTTCTGATGACATCATTGATTTGAATGAATCTGTTCAAAGAAGGTTCACCAAGGGGCTACCTAGCTTCCGCGAATTACATCAAGCATTGAGCGTCTTTCTAAATCGGGTCTTGAATTACTCGAATTTGGCAGGCTTAGGTTTGACCTTATATTGACGTATAAGATCTTGCGAGGACTTACTTCCGTTGACCTGCCTTATTTTGATCCAGCGCCACGTATACTCACTATACTCGGGGAAACTGGCGGTTCAGGGATCCAATCGGGACTGTAGGAAGTCCTTTTTTTGCGGTTCGTGTTGTACCCGCCTGGAATGTCTTTATTGTGTGCGCGATGTATCTTGAGTCCTGCAAGTATTTTGCGAGCGGCTACGTCTTCCTGGATGGGGTGGTTTTAATCGATGGCCGCTATTGTTTTTGTAACCATCTTGGATATCAACAAGGCACTCTGCTACCGAAAACGTACAATCGATTATCTGTGTTCGTTCTGCGGAGAACTCAAGATAGGCCGCGGACAATATAGTTCAGAGAGAGTTGGTGTGAGACCGTGGGTGGGTTCCGTAGAATGTTGCGCACTCACAACCTTCAGGCGTTCATTAAAAGACCAAATTAGACATACAGGTGTTCCGACGTGTTTATCTTCCCCCTTGCTTAAGCCCGGAGTTAGTGGCTTACAACCCTTACGGTAGCCCTCCACACGTTTGTGGCAAAGGGTATATTATTATATTATTATTATTATTTTATCATACCACAATACATCGACTGGGTTTTTCCCTTTTTCTCGTTTTCATGGCAGACTTTTGACACATTTTACTAAGACAAAGTTGAGTACACCGACGGTACGTCATCTTATGAATGACCAACAACATTTTAATTTTTAATTTTTTTCTTATTTAATTTTAGTCTACATTTTTACATGTTGTGTGTTATTTTACATTTTTTACACTAATTTTAATTTTTTATTTATGATTTTTTTGTGTGTAAATTTTTATAAATCAGTACTCAGTCATTAATAATTTTCTAGTTTTTAATAATTGCCAGTTCTAATTTTTACTTTACCTGCAAGTTCACTGTGCTAGCTATGAGTTTTCAGGAATTCTAAAATAATTTATTTTAAAACCGAATTTTAAAACCCAAAATTGTTGAATGAGTTAAACCGGGACAAAAAAAAAACAAAAAACAAAGCAATAGTCAGACAAACAAATACGAACGGTTGCAGAGATTGTCACAGCAAAATCACCGTGCAACTCTGCATGAATATCGGACTTCAAGGGAGAAGGGGGAAATGATTTAGGGGCGGGAGAATTACTAAGGGTTGGGGGGAATTTCCGTAAGTTACTAAATTCAATTACATCAAGAGCGAATTATACGCCAAACGTGGTTCAGTTTTAAAAGAATGACGGATTTATTCGGGTTCGCCTGAATTGCGGGGCTGGGAGAATTTTTGGATGTGAACTAACTTTGAAGAAAATTAAAGCTGAACATTTTTATAAATACGGCTTAAATTAGGAAACAGGCTTTGGGCCTATTACAGGCGGATCACACTTAAATATCAAGCCTCTACGAGTTTGCATTGCTGGTTTGATTTTTCCTGTTAAGAATGACTTGCGTACCTAATTTCGTGCTTTTAGGCTCTGCAAGAATTTATTGGGCAAACCTCTCTGGAACGGAGTGCATGGAGGGGCACTGGGGGCACTTGGAAGTATTTCATGGGGGTTCCATGGCTGGTTCGATCTGCGAGAATTTATTAGTCTAGCCTTAGGGAGAGGGCACATGAAAGGAATGCTGGGGGCCCATGGGGCACGTGATTCAATTCGTGGTGATAGGAATCACTTATGTATGAAATTTTCCGCCTTTAGCTCGATCTGCAAAAATGTGTCTGCAAAAGGGGTGCTGGGAGCCCTTGGGATTTCATGGAGTTTCCATGGCCGATTCGAGTTGTAATGCTAAGAATGACTTGTGACCAAATTTCTCGCTTTTAGCTTGGTGTGCATGATTTTGTTGCTTAACAAGCTGTACGATTAACTGTATAGGATGCCAAATTTAGGATGATGAGTGTTAGAAATAAATGGGAAAAAGTGTAATTTCTTCCGCAAGAATTGGTCGATTTACGGCATATTGAAGCTTAGCAACACTTTGGGGATTTCAAGCCACATACCAAATTTCATTCCATTCCGAACTTATTAGGGCTCCACCCAGACTACGGAAGTGCAACCAACCAATGATATTCAATGACTTTCGAATACTGTTCGCTGCATTTTGCTGACAATCCGGTGAAGCTATAGGGGTGCATTTACATCGGGACGAGAAGGGTTAGGGTTGAGTTCTGAATAAACGTGGCTGAAATCGTCTTATTTGGGGGTGAAGGACACAAATGTTTTGCGGCCTGGCCGGTGGGGGGGGGGGGACTAAAATCGGAATCTCTCTTAGCAAGCCGGAAATCAACAAACCGTGTGTGGCTTTCATTGCAATTGGTTTACATGCCAAATTTAAGCTGTGAAATACGACTGTGTTACCTTTTTTCGTACTGTAATTTCACGATTTCTGACCTGAAAGCTTTTTTTTTATTTCGCGGGGGTTGGGGGGCGTAGCTTTGCCAGGACTGCTAATACGCGATTTACGGTAGTTGCAAATCGGATTGACGCCACTTTGTGCGATTAACATCCTATCAACCCACACAACAATCATATCTACGATATTGTGCTAATTTGCGTGCGCTGCGTGACCTCATGTGGTTTCGGAGTTGACCGACGAAGAGGGAGGGTTTTTATACGGCGGTGAGTGGGCGTAGGCAACAATGACGTTTTTTATTTATTTTTTTGTATTTGCCGCATGGCAGTTACAGGAAGCGAGGTAGCGATGGTGGCTCCGTCTGAAAATGGGGCGTTTTCTGGTTGTTTTTTTTTTTTTGCCTCTTGAAAATCTGAGAACTGAAGTTTTATTATTATCCCTGCGAGGCGCAGACCGAGGGATCCCGTCATTCCCTATTTAATTGGTCCTCTGATTAAAATTTCCTCCCTTCCCCAGAGGCCGTGGCGTTTCTTTAATTAAATATGCCCCTGCTTTTGGAGCACGTGCTTTGGTGTGGGTGGGTGGGTAGGTTGGTCGAGAGGCGTTATTTATGCAGCTCACACTTTTTATTTAGAGGATGGGATGAGTGTTTTGGGGGTATGGGGACGTGGGCGTTGGTGAGGGGCGGTGGGAGATCCGAGGGGGGGGGGGAGGATCAGGCAGAAAAACAGTACAGATGGAGAAAAAATAATAATAATGGTCTGACTGGTCGTTTTCATTGTGATGTGTGTTATTGCCAAGTTGTATCAAAGTTTGAAGGTGGAGCCGGACTTGGTGGTCATGTTTATTTGCGCTGTCAGCGTGTAAACTTCTAATTCACGACGGTCCGGAAACTCATCCCTTCTCCCCCTGCAGCGCACGCCGACAATAAAACGTATTTGATTAGGAATACTAAATGCGAACCGTACGTTTGTCGTTTCTAAACTGACTCCTCTGCTTGCCCAAGCTTGTAGAATGTGATTAATCGTAGGAAGGAAAGAAGAAGAAAAAAACAGGTAAGTCTGGACCAAGACGTCAATTGTGTTCATGATGGACGGTATTACCTCGTTTGCGGTCTGTGTTGATCTTCAGGGGTGTTACCCAAAACGATAAGGACTTCCGTCCGTCCGTAACGACGGAAAGATTCGACAGGTAGGTGAATTAAAGGGCAATGACATGCATGTTTGACTTTTGGATCACTTACACAATAACTAAACACAAGAATTGCGGTAAGAATACGTTACGTACGTCAGTTATAGCAATTCAATTACTGCATCACCAAAACACGACACGGAGATCGCCATTGTTTTGCTGGAACGCTCAGAAATTAATGCCGACCGATGTCACTTTTCGATTTCGAATCGCAGCCGATTGAGATAGCTGTATTGCCTGTGAGGAAGAAAATTGGAAACTAAGCCAACAGCGAAAATCATACACAAGAAATAACGTAGTTCAGTAAGCCACCTTTATGC
>JAHWFP010058345.1:0-12135 GCA_023313725.1 Lithobius niger
CATCTCCGCATAAATATCACGACAGTGAAGAAATTTATTTCCACAGTCAAATCATTCCATCTACAGAATAACCAGTCATTCCATTGATATTGATATCTTGCAATATATTTAATCAACCACACATGGTATTCTGTGATTATGAAAACGATGATAGAAAAAAATGTCACATAAATCAGCAACTTTAGCAAAGACACAACAATTTCATTGGGAGTTTACAGCAGGTAGATGGGTACAGGGATCGTGCCTTGGCCTGTGTATGCTTATTTATGGAGGACTTGGCTGAGAGTCTGAAAGGTCGTGTGGTATGTTATATGTCAGGCTCCTGCCAACTATACCCAGTTGTGGTCATTGGCGAAGCTTCGATTAAGACGGTTGGAAATAATTCGTGCATGGTAAGCCTTGTCAAGCAATTTACTCTCTGAGCCGTGTAATGACCAAATTGTGTTTTTAAATCGGGAGAAGTTTTGTCCCTATGAATATTTGATCGTTATAGTGTATTAACGACGATTTTGTTTAACTCGCAAAATTACGTGTGGTTACAAGTTTGAGTGCGTGAAAACGACTGGTACGCTCAAAGAAGGGCATTCTATTCTCAAATAAAGCAGTGGCATAAATGCCACACTGGTGACGGGGCTAACATCTGGAGCCAGTCGTTGAGCTAGCTGCAAGGGGCACTGAATGCAAATGGAGGTTAAAAAAACAACAGCGTCAAAGCCGATTCTGCAAAATGGGTTTCTTAGGGATAGATACGTTGTTTTGTAACACTCCCTGACGCTGCGAAACATAAGTTAAGATTATAAATTGGGAAAGAAACATCTCTCTTGCTGACAAGTGCAGTAGCTACCAACAAATCCCAAAATACGAGCATTATTTTAGGTTCAAGATATCCGCTCTCACAGCCTTGGCTTGGCAAACTACGAAATGTTTTTAGCTCAGTGCCTATCCAGTGCTTCTTGTAGCTATAGACTCAAGATACTAGCCTTACGGCGTTATTGTCTCTGTTTTATAAGGGTGTGTGAAGGGGGCAACACCACTGAGAAGCATGGCTGTTAAGTTACCGCATTATTAAAGGAGAGTTGCTGTTATTTTTTTATGCTGTATTTTAATATCGATACAGCATCAAACTCCAAAACCGAATAGGTGTTGGAGAAATTCACGCTTTTGTCTGCATGTATCGAGAATTATTTAACAAACCGTTTTTACATTCTAAGTGAAACTATCCATTTTTACTTGTGAAACTTCGCTCTATACTCGTTCGTGTAAATGTGAACCGTTTTAGATGAGCGTACGTGGAATGGGTATTACATTTTTAGATTTATCACAGTTGGATTTGTACGAACTAATACTTCATCTCTTCCATTTATTGCTTACCACGTCTGTCTGCTCACTCTGATACAGAGTTGCAGGAGTTTCTGTTACTAAACCATTCACGCTAATATTATCTTCTGATTCTAGAGAATCCTCGTCGCAATCTTTCTCATTTTCTTTATTCTTTTTTGCTTCCTGAAACAGTAGTGGTCAAAACGAAGTCAAGCTTTGGGCAGACAGTTGATAAATCTGTACATTTTATGAAAATAAAAAAAATACCTTTACATATTTAAACACAGACTGGTTGTATTTGAACACTCACAAACTAAACAATTCTCCCAACATAAAGAAGTTATAAAGTACTGCACAGGATTGTAGATTGGTGATTGGAATCCAATATGGCGGCCCCCCCTTGTGAAAGGTTTTCTGTGGTGTTGTCTGCTTGTGTTTTTACTTTTTACCTTTGAAAATGGAGACAAGTGTTTCTCTACGAAATATTAGGTGCCTTTTTAACTCGTTTAATGCGTAGTGCTCCATATGTATACATTTTAAACTGCATAAAATGCTAAGCGAACATTCCTGTCTGTGTGCCGTATTGAGGGAGACCCAGGAACCGGTTACAAACTTTGTTAAATTAAAAAAACGTACATTAGGCATAGCAAAATTTAAAAAAAATGTTTCTCTGGCACAGAACCCTCAAAAAAATCGATGACGGATGAGATTTAAAAAAAAATTATTGTTCAACATATATAAACACAACACAGTAAATTGGTTTTTCCTTAACGAACTTCTCAATACTTTAACCTGTCGAGTTGGGCTATGAGCCACTGAACGAGTCTCGTCGAAATGATTAAAATGATGTATTGAAACATCAACTTCGATTTAAAAAAATTGAGAAAATAGTGGAAATTTGTCAAAGGTTGTCAAAATCCCGAAAGAAACGATTGAAGAGGCACTTTTTAGGTAAAGTGGCAGTGCCTGAGAAAACATCTTTTTAACGTTATTAGGCCTTAAAGTACACACACGTCGTCGCGAAAATAAAAGAAATGTAGAAAATAAAAGAAACCATTAGCTAAGCAAAATACACAAAATAGTACTACAAGATTACACAAAAGGAAGTCACGCAATTCCACATCCCGTACTCATAAAAACCCGCAATACTCTGTTATTGTAATAATGGAGGTGAAAAAAACATATGTGAGCTGGGGTTTATGCTTATATTCGTTTTACATTTAAAATTACACCGCGAATCGGCGTCTGCTGTCCATGCCGTTCTGCTAACCTTGTTTCCAAAGGTGAGAGCTACAATCTTTACCACGATTCGGATGGAGTGAAAGCGACATTTGTGGCGAAGGACAATCCAAAGCATAATCAGAGACTGTACTCTCCTAGATACCCCTGGTGTAAGAATTGGCTGCATGTTGGTGGTGACCCTGACTCAAGTGTATACTACCAATGCTTAACTAAGTTCAACGACGATAGAATTGAATGATTCTATGCCAACTGCAAGGAGAATGTTGACAATTTCGTAGAAAATGGAAGTGATTACTTAAGGATGATTGGTGACGAACAGTGGGAAAGTAGTGTAAATAAAACTAAAAACTGAACTTAAGGACGATTGCGCGAATTTTACAACATGGTTGTGTGCAAATCTGACTATATAGTTGCCCTATATTCTAATCTATTTCATCAGCTTTAAATTTCATCCTCGGCGCTGGAGACCAGACCCGAGGAGGATTAACTTTAGGCATTGAATGGAGTCGGACACGATTACATCATACCGGACCTCTGTGGACACAAACAAGAGTGTTTATTACTTTGTTGTTGCTCTTTGCTGTATGTTGTATGTTGTATGTATTGTTTATGTTGTACATAATGGTTTGTGTTTCACATACATGGGTTGTAACGTGGTATGGAGCGCTAACTAGCTGCATACAGCACGTTACTTCGGGGTGCTATATAGGCTTATATATTTGCCCTATGTTCTAATCTATTTTGTCAGCTTCAAATTTCATCCTCGGCGCTAGAGTCAACCGGTTTCACCAGTTGACCAGCCCCGTGGAGGATTAACTTTAGGCATTGAATGGAGTCAGACATGATTACATCATGCCAGACCTCAGTCAAGTGCATGGGCGGGAAAAAAGGGGGCGATGCCTCTCATTTCTGTAGAAGTTTGGAACTTTCGATATAGATGCAATGCAAGTGAAATCTTACATCAGCAATGGGTTTGATTGCATGAAAATGATGTAGAATGAGGGTGGAGCGAATCCCTTTATAAGGCTTTGGCACCCTCATTCTTGATCTGAATGCAAATATTAGTTTCTCTATGCAGTCGACAGTAACTTCGTCTCTAGGCTACTATTCTGTTGGATCAGCTTTACTGTCAGTGCCAGTTAGATTGTACATCAGTCCCTTGACTTTGGCAAGTAACTTTAGCTATAACTTTATGCAATCTGTACTTAGTTACAGTTTTCCTACAGGTCATATTTCTTAAGTGTCCCCTAGCGCTTAGGTTGAACTGGTTGACTCGGATGCAAACCATTGGTGTGCTTATTGCCTTTCAACCACGTTACACTACCTCCACTATGATAAGTCGAGGAAAAGCTGAGTACGAAAAGCTTATTTCGCATCACCATTCCAGTCCCAATGGATGTCGCTAAACGTAAAACTGTTTGGGCTGGACGCCGCAGTGAGCTTTTACAACAACAGCCAATTAATCCTAAAGAATCGAACGTATTTGCAACACGGAACACGGAAATGAATTCTTCACTACAGAAATAGCTACTGGGTGAGAAAACAACGTCATTGAGGCATAATAAATTAGTCATAACCATAAGGCTTCACCAATGAACCAGGTCCCAAACAAACAATGCTCTAATGCTCTCAAGGTTCCCCGACGACAACAACAACCCAAACCCAAACCCATCATAGATACGAAATCCACGCCAGAAGAACTGGTTGTGTAACCATTTCAAAAAATACTTCATCAGAAAACGGACACTTCATAAAAAAAAAAGTGTTCGTGAACCACTTTAAACCAGAAAAGTCTGCCCAAAATATAGCTGCTGTCATCAGGGAGGAACTCGAAATTGACACTGCTTCTGTTAAACTCACATAGAAGCAAAAAAAACATACACCTCCTTCTGCATTGAAACGACTGTGGACAATTAATCTTGTTAGCCCTGAGTCTGGACTGCAGACATTCTTGTTACGTCATTTTCCGATAGAGTTGTTCGCTCACTGCAAAATGCTGAAGAAGTTCCACTGAATTCACCGAATTAAATTTCTTTTATACTAAACATCGAGAGATTCATGAAGAGGCATGACGAACTGCGGACTATCCTTATGATTACTAAACCTGCGGGCGATATGGCGTGAAATTCCAGCCAGTCAAAAAGTGTGACGTTCAAGCCTGGCTGCCAGCACCAAGCAACTGTGGGAATCGAGCACGCCCATGTTCGGGGCCGTTGGCCTTGTGGTGCAAACCCCCGAAGAAGTTCTTCTTCCTGCCATGAAGACAAGATGGACGAGGACGAGGTTCGTTCTTGTCCTGCCCTTTGACAAACTTGCAAGCCGCAAGTTTGCTTGCCCAACATATTGGAGAACTATAAGAGTGTCTTAGAATAACAGACGTTTCAGTATATTTGTAAAAACACAACTAAGACTGTTATATTTAAGTGCTTGACTGAACTGTCACCAAAGGAATTAAATTGACACACGGTAATTTTCGTTCAATGGGTCTTAGCCTTTGCCCTTATTTCTATTCTAATTTGCGTAAACTATAACTCTGCAATGCTTGCTGTCCTATTAAGAATTTAACAGGGTTATGGGCCTAGTTTACCAAGCACTGCAAAGCGAATTGCGTGCAACTAGAATAGATAATTACATAATGAATCTCTAAGAAAGACCCACGTTAATCTCTAAGAAAGACCCACGTTTCCCAAGCACTGCAAAGAAAATGTTGTGTGACGAAAATAGACGATAATAGGTGAGTCCGTAAGGAAAGGCAGCATACAAATATGAAGTATGTGGGACAAATAGAGCCCAATGTGATTGGAGTAGCAAAATAAAACATAGTGTAGTTCATGATAACACGATAATTGTGCACACACCGGATAAAGGCCTCTAAAGTACTCGCTACATGGCAAAGCTTTATGGTAGTGTCGTTCAGCACACAAACACCAGTGAGAAACCAATTAAGTGCAAATTGTGCAGTAAAGCCTTCATGGTGATAGTGTTCAAAACACACACACCAGTGAGAAACCACTTAAATGCACATTATGTACCAAGGCTTCGTAGTGATATAGGTCAGAACACACACACACCATTAAAAGACACCAGTGAAGCGCATATTGTATGGTAAGGCTTAACTGATACAAACCAGAGCATACACCAGAGTAAGGCCACCCAAGGGCAAATTATATGGCAAAGCTTTATTTAAGTTTGCATTGCATGAGTTTTGTTATAGTAGATACTGCCTTCAATACAGACCAACATACCAGTAACCATGACAAGTATGACGGTGTCCAATGAATAAAAAGCATTAACCAGTGAATTGTTACTGCATAACTACAGTTTATAACAACATTTTCTCAGATTATCGGTGGACAACACCATTTTTATTTTTGTCATGGATCAAGATAATATATCTGGTGGTTTGACTTTGAGGTTCGCCAAACTAAATGACAAAAACTATCGTACTTGGCATTTTGATATGACTATGTTCATGCATGAACGTGATCTCTATGTCTTTATTGGCGATAAACAATCAGAAACGACACCTACACCAGAGGAAGAGGAGAGACGTCCTGGTGCAACAAGACAATTTAAACTAAGAGTCGAGAGCTTTAGCTACTGTTGCTCTAGGTTTGGAAACCGATTTGAAAGTGTTAATCCAAACGAGTGCTACAGCTAAAGATTTCTGGGTTACCCTAGCTACAGTATTCACACCTCATTCCCGTGCCAGGATAGGACATTCTCCGCAACGGTACACCCGAGGTATGGCTTAACAGCCGAGGTATGGCTTAACAGCCCACTGTATCAGAGGCCAAATCGTGAAGCAGAAAAACATGGAGAATCTCAGGAAAAATGCCCTGTAGAAAAACGATGGATGAATCTAGATGACGATGAAGATCCATTCGTGGATTTACCGAACCCGGAAGCCCTATGTGCAGGTATCGCCATTCCGTTCAGCTTTGATGAAGCGATCAGGTCACAACAATCTGACGAATGGAGGAAGGCAATGGACGAGGAATCTCTACCCTACAACAGTGACAAGTTTATACGTCCATTAAAAAGAGCCCCGAGACAAAGACCGTAGGCTCACGATGGGTGTATACTGTCAAACAAGACTCAAGAGGTAAACTAGTCAAGTTTCGAGCAAGACTCGTCGCCCATGGCAACACACAAAGGAAGGGACATGACTACTTTGTGACTTATTCGCCTGTCATCGCCTTCACCTTGGTGCGATACTTCTTTGTGTTGTTAATCATTTGCTATGGATAGGTAACATGTCACCTAGATGTGAAGTGCGCGTATTTGTACGGCAAACTTCAGGAAGAAGTATACTTGCGACCAGCTCCTGAATATCAACAAGACAGTAATGTAGTCTGGAGACTCGATAAGGCACTATATGGTTTACATCAATCTGGCAGACAGTGTTCAAAGAGTTGGACCAAACTTTGAGGATCTTGGATTTAATAAAAATACAAGCAACCAATTGCATACACACCTATAAAAACAAAGCTGTTGTTTTAGTATATGTAGATGACCTTGCAATCTTCGCAAAAGACCACCGCACCAAGAATGAGATAATTAACATCTTATCTGGAAAATATGATGTCAAGAACCTAGGAGAGTTCTAGGTGTTGAATTCGAAAGCATCAACGGTTACTGGACATTTCACCAAAGAGGATACAGCCAAAGACTTGTATCACACTATAAGATGGATAATCTAAAACCAGTTCAGGTACCAATGGAAGCAGGAGTCCTGTTAACTGCTCGAAAACCCCTGGGTTCACACCCAGAAGACGCAACTGCATACAGATCATTGATCGGTGCACTTACGTCGTCGCATCGCAAACGCGCCCGGATATTTTGTTCTCTGTAAATATTCTAGCACAGTATAATGCCAACCCTGGACAAAACGATTGAAGAAGTCTACAACGAGTCCTATTGTATGCATCGACAACCCAAGACTTAGGGATCGTCTGTGATTAACAACGAAAGTGCCCGTTCTTAGCTTCTACACGGAAGCTTATGCACTTCCAGTATTGACCACCGGAAGCCCGGGACTGGATATGTGGGATTATTGTCAGGGATCCCCCATATCCTAGAGAGCGCACAAACAAAGGTACATAGCCCTTTCAACAATGGAGGCAGAATTCATTGAACTTGCGATGGCGACGTTTGAAGTGATTTGGCTGCAAGCAATTCAACAAGAGGTAGCAAGGATCCCAGTGCATATGCCAATAAAGATATATTGCGATAATCAAGCCACAATTGCATTCGCAAAAGGCAATCATGAACACATGCAAACCAAACACGTTGACATCCGATATAAATTTGTATGCAATGCCCTAAACCAAAACTCATGTATGCTAGAGTACATATCGACCCAAAACAATTTGCCGACATCTTTACCAAGCCCCTAGCAAGAATGCTATTTGAAAGATGCCGACAAGTCATTTGCCGATAAGAGGAAGTGTACGTTTAGTGTTATCCCATATGTGCACGATCTCGTCGACTCCCGGACTGCCTGGAAAGAGGTGGTATGTGAGTGATATAGCGTGAAATTCCAGCCAGCCAGAAAATGCGATGTCCAAGACTGGCTGCCAGCACGAAGCAGCTGTACGAATCTAGCACACCCGTATTCGGGGCCATTGACCTTGTGGTGCAAACCCCCTGAAGAAGTTCTTCTCCCTGCCATGAAGACAAGATGGACGAGGAGAAGGTTCGTTCTTGTCCAGCCCTTTGACGAACTTGCAAGCCGCTTGCACAACATATTGAAGGACTGTAAGAGTGTCTTAAAATAACGGACATTTCAGTATATTTGTAAAAACACAAGTAAGACTTATATATCATTTCAGTGCTTGACTGAACTGTCACCAAATTGACGCACGGTAATTTTCGTTAAATGGGTCTTGGCCTTTGCCCTTATTTCTATTATAATTTGCATAAACTATTACTCTGCAATGCTTGCTGTCCTATTACGAATTTAACAAAATCCCATGTTATTTTCATCCTATTTTCTCCCAGATCACCACAACAACCGCAACGCCATCCCCTAACTACATCTGTTTCCGTGCTGACCTAAAAAACTAGAAGCAGGTGGGTGCCAAATTTAATTGAAAGGCCACAAAGAACCATTAACAAAGCGGTGAAAAACGGAAAAACTACAAAAGAAATTTACTTTGAAAATGAATTATTCACCTTTCAGCAACTTTGCAAGCATTTACTATTAATACAAATAAGCACTTTAACTACTTATAAGAAAACCTTTAACGTAAGACCCTCGAGAACCAACAATGCATGGTTGCTGACTTCTCCTTGGACAAATTCATACAGTAAAAAAGTTATGGCTTATAGTATTGTTCCATCCTGTTTAAGAAATATTACCAGCGCTAATAAAACGACAAAACATGTCAAAAACTGGATATTGGGAATTATCTTAATGTAGTAATATCATACTTTTATTCATATAACGATTTACACTTTGTGCATATTTTTATAGTTAAATGTAGGCCCAACTAATTAAACTAACGTGTAGTTCATTAGTAAAGATCTGTTATATTTATGCCATTCATAACTGTTTTGTTTGTATTGTTTTTCAGTGCACATACAAGCTCTACCAGCTTCGTTACCAGCTTCGTGCTTTGTTTTGTTTGCTGACTAAATTATTATTATTGCTGTAAGGTTTTTTTATAATCTGTGAAGGAATTTTTTTGTATATTATCTTTGACATTACCTACTGATGACTAGTGCTTACTTTAAATTAGGTTTTACAGTATTTTATGTTTAATATAATTATGAGCTAAAATAATGAGTGCTGAACGCTTTGTAAAATATTTACATAATTTTCTCTTCTAACTTTTATTAATTTTACATTTACAAGTTCCTTGCATCTTCGTAACGTATCCTAATAAAGATAAGTATTATTACTGTTATTTCATTATTTAAATTTAATGTAGCCAAGAGCCATGTGCCTAATAGGGCATCATCAGGGCTAAAAGAGCAAACGAAGCCAAATAAAATTTTTTTCCATATCACTAAAGTATGTACACACTCTCCCACATTCTGCATCCATAGCAAAAACATGCACAATCAATTCCCACTATTCATCGTGGCAATGTTACACACTTAACAAGATGAATAGTGGGTGTTGACTGTTCACATTTTTGGTATATATGCGGAATGTGGGAGTGTGTGGTTATATTTTATTGCCTTGGAAAAATGTTTATTTGGGTTTGTTTTCCCTTTTAGCCCTGACGATGCCTTGTTAGATGAAAGAGCTTGGCTACATTAAATTTAAAGGTGTCTTAATGGCTGAAACTTCTCTTTTATTTTACTTCAAGACTTCAAAAACACATATTTAATAATGTGGGTGTGTCCAATATGGCGTATGTGTGAGTACCAGGCTGTTGTCAGCCCTTCATTGTCATGGTTTTTTTTTAATTGTTGTGACCAAGGAAAATATGTGGTAAAATTAAATTGAAATCCGAAAATTAAATTGATTCTTTGTCCATGCATTGTGGTTTAATGCCTACCAAGAGGCAACAGTATTTCATATCAGCCGAAGCAATTAATGCTTGTGTGGCTGAACCGGCTCAATTTTGAACATTACCAGACTTTTAGAGAAGAAGAAAATATCTGGTAAAGGAAGGTGACAACCCTGGGATTCGATCCGGGAAACCTCCGAACATCGTAGGGGCCGAAAGATTGTCCAGAATTGGTCGTAATAGTTACCATAGCTACTGAAGGAGCATGGTAGCCTCTCACGCTACCCTGGCCGACCGTCCTGGAGGCCACTTTGCTAAGGTCCCCTTTCCAGGAGCTGCACACCTCCAGCAACCAGGCTGATACTAGTTTGTAAATCAACTAGTATAACTAGCACCGTTCCTAGATGAGGTTAATTAGTATAAAATTGTTAATGCAGTAAATAATTTTAAAAAATACTACTTCTACTGGTTTTGATGATTTCAAACTTTGTCACTTTAAACATACATAAATTACCTCGACCAAGATTTTGAAAATTCTTATAAATAAAATCACTGAAAAAGAAATACGGGCCGAGTTGCTAAATCTCAAAATCTGAGACCTATTTCTAAAGGAGGTGTAAATATTCAAACAGTAAATTGTAGACTAATACAACTTTTTCCAGTGATAAGTAAGATCATTTTAAAAAAAATACTGCAAATTGGATTTTGAATTTACGTTTAGGCGTAAACATAAATGCCATTCAAACTCACCATATGGATATAGCGTCAAATTTGTGGTACATCTTATGCTCTTCATCAAATAAATGAAATTATTCCAAACGTCGTAAATCATGGTAAGCATGTTAGTTCAATTATACTCGATATACAAAAGAGTTCACATACTCCAGATCACACAATACTTTTAAATAAACGCATAAATCAGGGTAACACACGCAAAACTGCAAATATCCTAAAACGTTATTTGCAAAATACACAAAAATTTGTAGTGAATATAGTATTACCGAGGAAGTTTTATGGGGCACCTAAAGGCTCTGTTGTAGAGATGCGCCGATTGTGGGTCCTATTTATATCTTATTTACAAAATGATGACAATGTCTACATCGAAGCGATTGTAGACATCGTCACTCATAATAAGATATTCGGAATAAACACTTGTGAACAGAATGTAATAGAACGTTATTATATATGCATTATTATAATCAGTTTTGAAGAAATTATGCAATATGATGACCAATCTTAAAGGAAGCATGCATTATTATAGTGTATATGTAATCAGTGTTTCGGGAATCAAGCATTTTTAAAATCAGTTAAAATTGGGGAATCACGCGTTTTACTGCCTAATCGTATCTGAAGGAATCGTGCACTTTTATAATCAGTTTTGAAAGAACAGCTATAATTTAACAGTTATTGGACGACTGGCTAGTAATACTTGTCCATTTCGCACAGATCATGCACGATTCTAACCAGTTTTGAACGGAATCGTTTCATACTATAACCAGTTGAAATAAATGGACATAAATCGCTGTAATAATGTAAAGGTAAACTGGAATTAAGCCATCAGCGAAAAATGATACACAAGAAATAACATAAGTATAGTAACCCACCTATCCGCACTTGAGTTTCATTCAAGTGATGAGACCAGAATTCGAACCAGTGAACCAGTCCATCACCACATTACTAGCATATCGCCTTGATCAATACTCCCACTGTAATTGCCAATGCACAAGTAGCCATGTCGGTAAAGGTGGTATGATAGTAATCTAGTGATGGACTGGTTTGCCGGGCTTACTGCCCTACGTAAGGCCCTACGTATTTGTAGTGTATGGATTTCTGCTAGTGGCTTATTTTCAGTTTATCTTTTAACCAGCTTTCAGCGGGTCGTGCACAATTATTCTGACCAGTTTGGAAGGCAGCATGCACAAGTTGAGCATTTTTTAATAGTCATGCACATCTCCAACTAGGTTTTAGTGGGTCATGCAGTCTGGGCCTCTGCGTGCATAATTCTAACCAATTTTAAACGAGTCAGGCACGCAAATTTCAATAAGCTTTGAATGGAATGTGCATAATTTCTTACCAATTCTGCTAGGAACTCCAAGGTTTCATCCAAGCA
>JAHWFP010058351.1:0-11846 GCA_023313725.1 Lithobius niger
TTACATGGTTTCATACACGGACCAGCGGTACATTCTTTTCACTTCTAAGGAGTACGACCAGGCTTCCCACGAGATTTTGGTTAAACCAGTACAAAATTGGATCCCCAGTACCAACCCTAGGGATCTATAATCATGTGATGATAGATCCCCAGGGTTTGTACGGAGGATCCAATTTTGTACTGGTTTAACCAATATCACGTGGGGACCCTGGCCGTACTCCATACCAGTGAAGAGAATGTAGCAACGGTCCGTGTATGAACCCACGTAAAAATGAAGACACATAACCACGACTTCCTCTTATGGGACCTCTCTACAAGGCTGTCCTTGCTATTGTTACTCATGTACCGCATATTTATGTTTATACCGGATAACGCAGTACGCATCAGCCAAATGAGCATCCACATTTGCACTTCCAGCACGTTGCCTAAAAAAGTCGAAATCTGGAGAATCGGGCTTCTGACATCATGTTCGCTGTTCTAGAGGTATGCCCCTGGGTGAACAGCCGTATCGGAGGGACTTTCCGAGACCTAATGGAAAAACATGGCCGTATACTCCATAATTCTAAATTTAACTGTTTTACCTAACACTGAAAACGTGGTTATACTTAAATTCCAATGAATCCATCATGTTCTATGCATCGAGGGTTTTTAGAATGTGTGCATTATTTTGAATTTACATAAATAAATAGCAGTGAAATGGATCCTTACAACATCAGCGATGTGGCCTGCATCTCTATGCCAAAATACATGGCTTCAGGTGAGCTATCGAAAAGCAATTGCACATTAAAAACTCAACACAGGTGATCTTGAATGTTTAAAGCACAAGGCTGTATCAATAGATTAACAATAAGACAATTTTCAGTGCCTGAATTTTCAAATCTAACGTGTTGGTCCAGTTCAACACCGAGAAAGGGTTACTTGAGCACAATAATGTGACCCAGTTTCAAGTTTACCGATAGCGATCTCCATCACACGCACCCCATTGAAGAAGCTGACTTCTGGACTGCTAATTTCCGGAATCAGTGCTGTAACAAAAGGCAGTAGTGCAAGTAAGCATACTGCCACTAATGCAGAGGCATGTGGGAATTTCCAGAGGCCTACAAATATACTGAACATGTAAACAAATACATTTCCTCTCACAGAGACAAGCAGAGGTTTGGGTCAAAGAGTTTTAGCGACGTTAACCGCACCCGGTCATCTGCCCGAGGTAAGCCCTAAGGCCTTATGTCCGGAATGGATTCTCAGGAGGTCACCCACCCAAGTACCAATCGGGGGCAATGCTGCTTACCTTCAGCAGAGTTTTGGTACCCACTCTTCAACAATTAGAAGCAATGGATGTGAAATAATTACTCAAAACAAATTGGAAGATTCAAGATAAGCATCTTTGATAAATCATTTAACATGATCAACAATGACAATTAAGAATGACACCCATTTTTGCTGTGGTAATATGTCCCTACCGGTCCACCTGGGTTCGTCGTCCATTTTTTTTTTGGCCTGCAAAAATTGTCTTATAAAACCTCCAGTTGATATTCTTGGATGAAATACGCCATATACTCGTTTGTAGGGATCCTCTGGACAAAATGAAGGTTTGCAGATGTATCTAAAAGCTTACAGTTTAACCCTGCAACAATCAATGCAAGCTAATTTTATTTGCACAGAAAAAAAAGGTAAAAACAGGGAAGCATTTAGACGATATAATGCACAAGTACATCGCTTGACCATACAGCTACGAGGTAGTTGTTTGCGATGGTGGTTCAAAATCGATAAATCTCCTGAATTTACCGTTATCTCTTACAGGTAGACTGAACTTTTTCTTATAAGGAAGTGTGTTTGTAAACCCTTCAAAAACACGGGCATGGGGACCGATTACAACCTTAATACAATATCTCAAAAAAAAGTTAAATTCAAATTTTAAATTCAACAATTTACAAACTTTAATTTACAACAGTAATCTTAATATTCTTTTGTTGCACATACAACGTACTAATTTTAGAAAACTTAATTTAAAATTTCCAAACAATTAATAATACTTAATTAGAAATTCAAGGTCTAGAGGAATTTTCTCGTTCCCACTTCTTGTGTCATTGGCCTTAGAACGCCTGGAAGAGGCTCACAGTCAAACAATTCAACATTTTCTGCAAAGCGTAGGTTTGTTTCAGCATCATGACCATAGATCACCAGCCTTGCCTTGTTGGATCTTATGGTCTTAAAGAGACTACGTAAAACTATGTCTTAATTCAGGGAATGTTTTAACACCTTTCTTATCCATAAGGGACTTTTATTTAAAACTTCTGGTTGACTAGCCTGTCGCCTAATTTCGCACCAGGTTACAAAATCGAGAATTGGATTTGTTTTTTTGTTAAAACGAGTCCGGTTGCTTTTTTTCTGGTGGTGGTGCACCTTGTCTCTATTGAGAATGATGTCATGTGTGACCAGATTGATTCTGCCCTTTTTCCGTGAAGCGATGGCTTTTTCACCACCAACACGAGCGCTAGGGTCTTCAGTGATCTTCTCACTTTTTGCCAGGATCTTATGACGTGTAATCCATAAATCCTGATGCTTCCAATTGCGATTATAGATCCTATAGGCCGACCTGAAGCGTCGGTAAAGCGTAAATGATGTGTTGTAATTCCTGACAGAGCGTGTCTTACGATCCCAACTGGTCACGAAGTCATTGAGGCGTTACCGCTCCTTTCTGCACAAGAACCAATCGTAGTGGCCTACGTGAATCTTCAGGACTGTTAGAGAACCTCATATTACCAAAGCGTAGTAGTATTTCCCACGTTCAAATTCCCTCTTCCTATCGAGGAGTTAGGAGCTCTACTGCTGTTGCCACTCTTCACATTTAAATACCTGTTAGAGGTATAATAATGACGTTTGTAACACTGCTGTAAGACCTTCCAGCGGTAACAATGTATTAAGACATCGGTGCATTGTTTTGCCCTTTCACTACATTATTGTCTTTGCCCTGTCTGTTACAGTCGACTCGCTCCTTTCTTTTGTATTGTTATAGCCTGACGCTCTACTGCTATTCAGGTGGCAGGTTTCGGTGAAGCTACAGGTCGGTTTGCCTAGAGCCTTTACAGCTTCTATGCATTAGTGTACTAGTGATGTAGGTGTTTTAGTAACAGTGTGTGTAGTTGTACTGGGGCTGGTAGTCAATGTTGGCTAGAGCTCCGTAATAAATCAAATCAAATCAAATCAACTCTACGCTATTCAGATTGAATGTAATTGTTATCTTCAATTATTATTTTTCAACTTAAGCCAGTTTTTCGCAAGTTTATTTGAGACGATGTCCAGGGAACTTCCGGAAACTTTAAATCCCAAAACAGACTTCCTTCTGAGCTTGCAAGACTTAAAACTGCACTAGTTTTACTGTGGACTTTAAAACAAGCTTTTACCTACTCATGTTAACCTTCACCAACAATGGACATTCTCTACAAAAATGGTCGCATAACTTTCAGTAGATGCTCTACGACTATTGTTGCCATTAGTTGGGTTAACAGTATCAACACTTTCAACATCGGCAAGTTGTTTTATATGTTTTCAAGTTGTTTTAGTTTTAGGTTAGGTTAAGCTAGTTGAGTAGGCTAGTTCTGAGCATATGACCTCTGGGGTCTTTAAGCTAAATAAAATCAAAGTCAAAGTCGGCATTAGCGGATCCTCTAATAATTGTGCCATTCGTGAGCTTTCAATCCTTGGCTTCCGGCTTTAACGTTAGCTTTGTCGGAGTTAACAATTCTGGGATCAGGTCAGTAGGAAGGCCCCGACAGGCCCCCGCAGCTGCAGGGAGAGAGCGAGGGTCATGCATGTCGGACAGTGGCAGACCCGCAAACAGCACGAGCTACTCACTCAGTGATATCTGTAGGCAACTATGTAAGCAAATTTTAAGCATTCCGAATTCAAATAATAAAAGGATAAAAACTACAACATTGTCTCTAGTACTGCATGACTATAGCTGACTAGAGATTTTGCAAAGTGACTATCAATATATAAAGCAACGACGAATGTCTTTTATTCATTTTTTTTTTACATGGTTATGTGTTTTTTTGACTGGGATCTTTTTTGTCAAACTGCTGTGCATATAAAAAATTCCTGAGTTTGGGATTAATATTATTTCGTCTTACGCAAATGCGTACGGGAGCGTGTTAAATTTCCTTTCCCTTACTGGAACTTCCCTGCGAGACACGTACTCGTCTGTATAATGGTCCGTGGTTTCCACGTGGTCGTTATCAAGTTTATCTTGCAACCAATATTTTACAGCATTAGGGCAGTTGCACGAAAACTGTTCTAACAAAATAAGAACTTTATCAACTTTGCCTGATGCTTTAGCATGTGTTTAACCGCTGACGTAGTTGAGTACGAAGACTAAACACGTATTTACAATATGACTAATGATTGGGTTTTGAGTAGTTTCCGTGTTTTACTCGCGCAGCGCAGACGTGAATTTAACTTGTTTTAATATTTCAAGCTGGACTACGTCGTAATTGACTGCTTAGGATTCGTTAGGAAGGCATGCTTGTCTCGCCGATTTTTCTAATTTCATACAATATTCTGATATACATTGACCATCGTAATCCCCCCCCGATTTAGGGATGAGTTTTTTGATATTTTAGGTTTAGGTTGTCTCACATTTACACTTGGAGCTGGTACTTATGATGCAATGTTACTCGCTAGTCTTTGGTAACCGAGACCGAGTTCTTAATTTCGGGTGTCAACGTCCAGCTGGTTCGGTAACTCCCGTTTCGCCAAATCCCGTTTCGCCCCCCTCCCCATACAAAAAGAGTAACAGCTTAACCGTCAGGCGCCATTCCCGTTTCGTCAAATCGCGTTTCGGCAAAAAAAAAGCAGATTAACAGTTTAACCCTCAGGGATCAATCCCGTTTCGCCGAAATGAATTTGACAAAATTTTACGTACACGAAATTTAGTACCTTATTTCTATGTAATGGGGATTTGAAAGGCAAACATTTAACAGAGACAAGCAGTGGTAGAATAAGACCAATTGATTGATTAGCGTTTTGAAAACTGACAGAAACGGACGGGGAAAAAAGTGTACTTCAAATATTGTTTACAATGCTTGGTCTTCACCACGTCAATGCCAAGGTTTTCTCTTAAGAATAGTTATTTATACACATGATGGTTACCCTTTCCCAAACGGGAATTCCCGTTTTGCAGAATCCCGTTTCGGTAGAATCAAAATATTCTTTATAAATGTAATATTGCAAAAGTTAAAGAGGCATTTCTAATTGGAAGTAACTTGTGATTTGTTGTGGTTTCTGATGCTATGTGTTTAGCCGCTGCAAGCGCGGCAGCGCGAGCGAAGCACGTCATTTGAAACAAATTATTCTGTAAAACTGGTGTTTGTCTGTAAATGTCTGACCATTATCATTTTATAAATGTTCGTGTTTGAATGTTTTAAATGTTTCGTGTGCCTAAAATTTCGTGAACGGTATTTGGTGTTACGGGATTGGCCTCTGATGCAAAAGCTGTAATCTTCTTTCTTTTTGGCGAAATGGGATATGGCGAAACGGGATTTGGCCAAACGGGACGCAACCGCTGTTTCACCCTTAGCTCTTGTTCGTTTTATAAGCTTTAAAGCTTCGATTTCTCGTTCTCTCTCAATCTCTTTCAATCTTAATTCTTGTTCCTGAATTACTGTTACGTGTGAAAGACGAGCTGTCTCGTTTTTCAATCTCCATTAACTTTAATCAGTTAATTTCTTTTAGGCTTTCTTTAGCCTCCTTGGCTTCCGTTCAGGGTGCAGGCCAATCGATCGGATCCAACAGATCTAAACTCGGATCATTCTAAGCATTTTAAATAATTCGTTAAAGTATTCTATTTACGTTACTTTCAGAGAGATTTACTTCACTGAAAAATTGCTTGTAATTGCTTGAAAAATTATTTGTAATTCCCTCTTAAATAGTGGCAGCGTTCATTTTATATTACAATTTTCGTCAATTTGGAAGAAATAAAAGGGAAACAACCCGGGCAATTCACCTATGGTTCAATACAAAAAGTCAATACCCAATTTTCCTCGCTGTAGTATTTTGTTCTAGGAAAATCTAAACCTACCAAATTTAAATTCGCAAAAACAGCACTTTTAAATTCACGGAAAACAGTCAGGGCAAAATACGGATGTGGTATGGGATAAAAATAACGTGTGTAAGTCACGAAAACCGGGAAACAAAACTCAGCCGTCATGTTACAATTGGGTTGGTTACGTTTTATTCCCCAACCCCTAAGATTTTAAACACTTACTGCCTGTACACTAGTGGCTAAAATAGTATTTTTCAGTACTCAAGCTTGCCCTTACCGTAACCCACTTTTTGAAGCTGAAGTTGTCATAGTTTTTTGTCTGGCTTTCGGCACATCGGAAAATTCGTTGTCAACACAGTGGATGAGAATGAACACTGGCTTCTGGCTTAAAAGTCGTACTTTAAAACGATGGTTGAAAACAGAGGGCTGTACTCGTTCGTAACTTTCTCACCACTTTTTTTTCTTTCTTCCTTGCCACTGGGTCGGCGGAGTTTCGTCCGGCAAATGGCAATGGCCAGGGGCTGTCAAGAAGAATACCGACCCCAGATCCGACTTCAAATGCTTGTATTCGACATTCGCCGATTTGGCTCAGGCACACATTGGATATACAGGTCAATCGATCACACCACTGCGTCACCAGTTATAACGGAGCCCCCTTCTCAAAACACCCAGGAACCCTCTGCAATTTTAGAAACGGGTAATTGGATCAATGACAAAATGATAGCTGCTACTATTTATCTTCCCAGTAACCACTAGTAATGTTCAGATAACTTATACATGAAAAAAATTTGACGTAGCAGAAAACACAATCTTTGTATTTACTAGGGTAGCCCCTTTACTAGAGCATTGTTGTGATTTCCCGTTTACATGAAAATACTGTAATTTTCCTTTAGCAGTCGCCCAAGTTTTAATTAGATTTAGTTAGATCAATGGTTAATGATGGAGGCCTAAATCCCGTTTGCATGAAAATACTGTGATTTTCCTTTAGCAGTCGCCCAAGCTTTCATTAGATTTAGCTAGGGCTGCCCCCCGTATGTGGCCGGTTTTATAGAGCATTGTTGTGATTTCCGTTTGCATGAAAATACTGTGATTTCCTGTTACCAGTCACCATAGCTTACATAGATCAAGGGTTAAGAGACATAGAAGCATAGATCCCGTTGCATGAAAATATTGTGACTGGAAAAAAACATGACGTGTTCAGTACTGTGCCTCTTTGTTGAAAACACTGTGCGAATCATTACTTATACAGACAGTTCTAATGAAAGACACTCAAGTTCAGAGTGCAAAATGTATCACAACTAAATTAAAAAATAATAACTTAAAAATACTCCCATTGATTTAAACTTGGGAAAAAATAGATCATTTCAAATAAACGAAGAACATGCTACCTACTAGCTGTGCTCACTTAAGTTTTCACCTTGTGAGTAATTTAAACAATGAAGTTATCGAACGCAATCTTCCTTTCATGTAGTTTTTTTTTTTTTTTTTGGCTACTGAAAATAATAGGAATAAATCCCGAAATTACGGGATTAATCCCGGGATCCCGGGATTGAGAGAAAAGAATCCCGAAATCCCGGGATTACAAATATGTCTCGGGATTGGATGCCCTAACTCAAACAAACAAAAGAATTGATATTATCCAGATTCCCACTACGGATATCAATACAATAAATATTATCGAGATTCCCACTTCACACAATAAAGATTCCCACTGCGTACTTCAATAGGATAATGATTATCGAGATTTCCACTGCAGACGCATAACAGACAAACAAACAAATATTACGATTTAGTTATACAGATTGGCGTATTGCAAGCAATCTATATGTCTTACATCGTAGTTTTTGTTTGTTTGTTTGTTTGTGTGTTTGTGTGTGTCCGCAGTGTGAGTTTCGATACCTAACCCTTTTTCTATTGAAGTCCGCAGTGGGAATCGCGATGGTCATAATTCTTTTGTTTGTTTTTGTGTACGCAGTGGGAATCTCGATCCTCTTAATTATTTTGTTTTTGTTGCTTTTAAACTGAATTGTCTGTATAAGTAATGTTTGAACGGCCTCAGCAACAAAGATGTATAGTACTGATGACGTCACGTTTTTTTTTCAGTCGTAATATTTTCATGCAAACGGAATCTAGGCCTATATGTCTCTTACCCCTGGATCTAACTAAATCTAATGAAAGCTTGGGCGACTGCGAACGAGAAATCACAACAACCTCTATAATAGCGGCCATATGCAGGAGGGGGGGGGGTGGAGGGGTAGGCTGGCCTAGTTATTTACAAACGGGCATCAATTTTCAGTTCACTTACAATTAGCAGCTCAAACATCGGCGTGAAGATTAACACTAAGTCCGTGTTGAAGCCTTGTACATGGAGAAGCCGTAAAGATGCTTACAAGCAAAATAAATTTAAGTTAATGTTTTCAATTTAAACAAAATCCCCAAGGATTTCAAGTGCAGAGATTTATGGAATTGTTAGGTGGTTTCAAGCAGGGATGGTACCGTCTCCTCATGACGGGGCAGGGTCATGGTCCCCATGAGGTATAGGATAAACCGTTACGAAATTATAGGAAAAAAAACTCTTGGGATCTATCAGTGCGTATCTTACGAAACCTAACGGCGACTTTCCATCAGGAGACCCCTGTACAAGGCTATCCTCGCGACCGTCGCTGCGTCACGAATGACGTATGTAGCATCCCGCTATCCAAGCTATGATTGAAGATAACATTCGGCCAAGCCAACTGAGCATGCGCATTTGCACTTCCGGCACTTTGTACCGAAAGGTCAAAACCCAGGGAGTCGAACCTCTAACCACGCTTGCTCTTCTAGGCGTACGCCCTTGGGTGACCACCCACCTCAGAGGGTACGACGAGCTCTAAGGGCAAAACTCGTCCACAAATCTTCACAACACTAAATTTAACCGTTTTTACCGAAAATTGAAAACGCGGTCAAATTTAAATTCCAATGAGTCCCATCACGTTCTGGGCGTCGAGGATTTTCAGAATATGTGTCATTTTACATTTATGTAAACAAATAACAGGGAAATCGATCTCTAAAACATTGGTGCAATGTGGCCGACATCGCTAACAAGGCAACGGACAGAGTTTTTACGTGAGATATATAATAGCACAGCACATTAATCAATTAACACAGTTGACCTTGAAGGCTTAAAGCACTAGGCTGCATTAATTAATTAATTAACAACAAGACAGTTTTAGTGCCTCAATTTTAAAATCTAATTAGTTGAGCCGTAGGCTTTAGGTATGACCTGCTGTCTTGGATTTCTCGATAGTTGTGATCAACACAAAATTTACAGTAAATAAAACGGAACTTTTATTACACTAAATTACAGTTCAGACCCAGTGGGCGGCTGGCTGGACCCCAGACTTCAATTAAAAGTATTCACGAGAAAAGCAAGTCGTAAATGGAGATCACTAATCTTTGCATCTCAAAAGTAAACAAAACGTCTGGGGGAGGTGGTCTTGTTGTGGGAGTCCCATCAACACAACAGTGAAAGCCTGTGATGTGGGAATGAAAGCTCAGCAGCAAGCAAGGGTTACTTGAGCACAATCATTTGAATGAAATCCAACAGTCCACAAATTGTGGCAGTCACCAAGTTTACCGATAGCGATCGCCATTACATGGTTCCTGCAATAGGAACGCGTACAAGTCAGTCACACTTTCCAGAGTCCGCACTGTTCTTTGTAGGCAACCTTAATTCGCTTTATGTGCGTCTGCAATAAATCCAGTTCTTTCGAACTTGTCTATTAAATGCATAAACGTGAACATAGCTTGGGTAGGTTCTCCGTTTTTCGCTAACCATATAGTTCAAACATTGTTCAAACAATGCGGAGCGTAGAGTCCAGTCCAAATGCCTTTCAATACAGAATTGAAAGTTATTACAAACAAAAACGTCAAGTGTGCCATAAAAAAGGGGGATATATGATTGAATTTTCACTTGTTAAAATGAACACGGATAAAAATTGATGATTTTTCATTGAAATAATAAAATGTACAATTGACAAAATTGCATATGTTCAGGTGCTGTTGTGCTTACGTTTTAAATATATGATTGGTAAAGCACAACAGCACCTAAACAGATGGCATTTTCTCAATTGTACATTTTATTATTTCAATTAAAAATCATCAATTTTTATCCGTGTTCATTTTAACAAGTGAAAATTCAATCTTATATCCTCCTTTTTTACGGCACACTTGACGTTTTTGTTTGTAATCCGTGTACCTTTTTTTACAGCTATGGCGTCGCGCTACAAAGCTTTATGCATGCAGTCGATTGTTGCTGGCTGCTTTGAAACAATTCAACTCAGCTCTGAAAGCTTGCATCTGCGAAATAAATACGACATTCTATCGTTTCTAGCTGCCAACGGCCTCGAAATTAACAACGTAGCTTAACTTGGTTTAAATGTATATCGTTTAGCTGAAACACTGATTCTTTCAAAGGGGGTCAAAGGTTTTTAGCGAGCGTTAACCGCACCTGGTCATCTATCCGACGAAGCCCTAAGGCCCTATGTCTGCATCACCCGGAATGGATTCTCAGGAAGTCACCCACCCAAGTATCAATCGGGGCCAAAGCTGCTTAACTTCGGTGATCTGACGAAATTCTTTCACACACATATATTTATTAGAGCCGTGGGCCGAAGCCGTACGCTCTGCTAAGCATATATACTACATACAGAATCTCAAACAAAATAACTCCCTACCCAATCCACAAAATACTCTAAATGCAAAGGGATCCAGTCAAGACCACACACACATGCCTGCAGCTCTGTCATTCTTTCAAAGGGTTATAGCGAGCGTTAACCGCACCCGGTCATCTGCCCGACGAAGCCCTAAGGCCCTAAGTCTGTATTCTTTCACGGTAATTTTATTTGAGGCCATGACCCACAGTCGTACGCTCAATCTAAATCCACTGTACAGCACTCTACAACCACAGACCACTGAAATACGTAACACTTGTAACAATCTCACACACTTAGACACTGTCCCAGATTTTTGCCCCGTTTTGCATTCTTTCAAAAAAAGGGTTTAACGAGCGTTAACCACTCCTGGTCATCTGCCCGAAGCCCTAAGGCCCTATGTCTGTTTCAAAAAGGGTTTAACAAAGGGTTTAACGAGCGTTAACCACTCCTGGTCATCTGCCCGAAGCCCTAAGGCCCTATGTCTGCAACAACCAGATTCCCAGGTGGTCACCCACCCAAGTATCAATCCAGCCCAATGCTGCTTAACTTCGGGGATCTGACGAGAACCGGTGTTTCCAGCACTGCAAGGCCGCAGACAATAAAGACTGTCTGTCTCATTTTGCCCTTCAACAATCGACTTTTTAGCAAAGACATACCACGTGCACGAAGAATGGATATAGAGTTTGCAGAGTGGCATTGTTCCCTAATCACAATGGTTAAAACAATGTATAACAATCAAAATAATCCCTTAGGAACCTACAACTCCGGAATGGCTCGACCAGGGAAATGTCTAGCTTAGATCATGTTTCAGATTTGAGGTAGGTGCAGTAGTTTTTTTCTGAAACCGTGTCACACAAGAACAAGAACAAGAACAAAAACACCAACAAGAAGTGAACCGTTTTCAAACTTTCGTGTGGCTCTGTACGCTTACTCTTGCACGGAATTGCATAAAAGTTGGTATAAACTTGGGGAAAGTTGCTATCTATTATCTGCCCAAGTTTGGTCGAAATATATTGAATAGAAACGGATAATTAATAGTTTTAATTTTGCTGGAGAGAGGACTTCAATCATATATATATATATATATATATATATATATATATATATATATAT
>JAHWFP010058355.1:0-15171 GCA_023313725.1 Lithobius niger
ATTGTTTCTGCATTAACACAAAAAGATCTTCAAATCGTAGTAGCGATTGGTTAACAGAAAAAGGACTACAGAAAATCAAACAGCCAACTCAATTTTCAACTCAGTTTTTAATTTTGCCAGCTATACCCGATTTTCATGAAGTACGGATTTAGTTCACGTTCTCTTTTAACTAAAACAATGGCAGAACGGGCTAGCAGACATTTCACGACTTCAGACTGCGAAAACTTGGCAGAAATCGTTACTAAGTTTTGTTTTATGCAGTTTTGTTAACGTTTCTGCCTTACTTAAGAAAGTTTTTAAATCCTACCACCAGTGATGTTGTGTTGGAATATTAATATATCAGTAACTCCCCCCCCCTACCCCCGAAATACCAGTTAGGAGTTACTGTTATTGAACCGCCTTCTGGGCACTGTCTAACAGAGAAACGCTACATGAAGTAAAATAGCCAAATTAATTTTTGTTTTTCTACATTATCTATGATATTTTTAAGCCATGGTGGTGATGGGCTAACAGGCAAACAAACCGGTTCTTTTCCCACTAGGCACAGCCTACCTCTGAGTTCGCATACTATAGTTTGTTCCACATTATGTTTTCAGAAAACTGACTGGATGACGAGTCGTTTCCTTGCACTAAGGGTGCAAAAACATGTGGGTATCACACTTGTACACTCAACATAGTTACTGTTAGAGTTTACAAATGGGATGTTTACGGATTTTTTGCACTCGTAGTGGAAGAAAATGTGGCGTCATCCAGTCAGTTTTCTGAAAACATAATGTGGAACAAAGTATAGTCTGGTAGCAGGGCCAGAAACCTGGAAGTTAGGACCGCCCAATGTTTTATGGTGTTTTGTGTTTCTTCAAGACATACTTAATGAAATTCTGCAGGGTGCCACTTTGTCACCCTTGAGCAAATTTAAATGTTAAAGATGGCGGCCAAGATGGCCGAAAAATCATATCGGCCATATCTTTGCATATAGAACAGACAGGATAATCATTTTGGTGTCTAATACTGTGTTTTCTGGATTAGGGAATACTAATAACGGATTGACTTGTTGATAAAATTTGCGCCTTTTGTTTTAGGGGCTGGTATCACAGTCACGTTCGATTTTTCGCTCATTTTCAACTTTCAACTGCTATTCTGACGTTTCTACTTTAGGTGGACGACTCCAATTCGATTCATTCGAAGGAAGACATACCGACCTTTCGAGTGAATCTAATTGGAGTCATCAACCTAAATTACGAATGTCAGAATGAAAGGTGAAAAATCGAACAGTGACTGTGATACCATCCCCAAGTAAAAAGGGCGTAGCTCGGTACTTAACCAATGATAAACCCATTTGTTTACCCTTGATGCAAAGAAGACAGTCCCACCTTTCGAATGAATATAATTGTATAATTGGGGTCTCCCACCTAAATTAGAAACGGCAGAATAGCAGTTGAAAGTTGAAAATGAGCGAAAAATCGAACGTGACTGTGATACCAGCCCCTAAAACAAACAGAAGTGTTACGCTAAACAGAAGTGTTACGAAAACTAATAGAAAAAAAGCATCTGAAACGTTACTTTCAAACTGACCGAAGGATGATAATGATTAACCAGCATTCATGGAAACGGGACTTGGCAGTGAAGTTTTAGCCGAGCTTGGCAACTCGATAACTTGAATTTGCCAACTGTATTGTATGTCTTCTTGGACGGTTGGGGGGAAGGGGGGGGAGGTTCCCCCCTTCCCCGGGGTTGCTATGGCCCCGGTACAAATTAGTTATGTTAATATATTAATACTTCGAAACCCTAAAGCAATTCACATTTACGAACTGAAAATTATGTATCCCTATTGGAGAAAGAGAAAATTATCATCTCCTACTGACCTGACGACAACCTTTAACCAGAGGGACATTTGTGTTGATCTGGTGGGAAAATGTACCCCTGAAATCACACTTCATACCAACACTCACGTCCTGCAGTAAAGCATCGCTTTCGAAAACCTCAACTTAGACCATGGTGTGCCTGGGTCTAAATTTTATCCTTAGTCCCAGGCCTAATATGCTCATTAACCCGAGGATTATCGCTAAATCTGATTGGAAATCACCGATTTTTTTCAGTTTGGGACTAACTGCTCCGTATTAAGTTAGGCTGCAGCTTAGGGGCTCTACATTCCTTAGCCCTCAACTTAGTTCGCATTGGAAATCGCCGGATATTCGTGATACCAAACTTACGACCAAGATTAACTGTAAACCTCAATCCACCGTAAATGTCTAGGGAAAAACAGCATAGCTGGACATGGATAGGTGGATTTTGAGCGCAGCAATCGGATGACTAGAATTGCTCGTTGTCGACCAATGGGAAGTATAGTTGCCAGGATCCTTGTCTTGGTGGAAAAAACGGAATTGTGAGTTTGGACCCTAAGCTCAGAGCTTGGTGGTGGTGGCGTGTGCTTGACCACCCTCCTAATGGTACACGCATGCACCACTCTTCCTTCCACTCTATGTATGAGGTATCTCCCTGGCTGTGATGTCATCTACTACAGCCATCGTAGCAAGTTGCTATGCCTGTTTGTCCGGATACTAAGTTTACCTTTTCAGTCACGGGCTAGCACACGATGTGGGATGCCATGAGTGAAGTCACGTGCTAGGTCTATAGTCAACTGCAGCCTAAGGTATGTACGAGTAACTAGAACATTACGTCTTCCGTAAATGTTTGCGGGTTAAGGAGCGTTTATGCAACAAGTCATTTTCGCTCGCCGAATGCTATTTGTTAGTCAACCGTTATTTATTTATGATTAGTTTCCGTTGCTACTAAATGAATGCGGTAATAGATAACAAATTGTATGTATTGTAAATAACAACACGGATAAAGAACAAAGTGCTACAGTAATTTTAAACATTGCTACAAGATTGTTGTCTTTTCACGCTATTTCCAAAATTTGTTATTCTCCCTCAAAGTACAGCTTCTCGCAATGATCAAACGTCATAAATAAATAGAATAAATAGCTTCTCGTAGCGAGAATTCAAAATCCAACATGGCGTCCATTTCGTGGCTATCGAATCGAAGACAAACCATCGAATGCCGGCAGACAAAAAGCAGTCCGTCGTCTTATACAGCAGTAAAAATTGTTTTCTTGTTGTCATAAATCGACGCTCAAATGTTGCAAGCATCGTACGCCGTGTCACGAGACACGAGGAGAAGATTTGCGTCTGCGTCGTTGCCATGGCTACTAATACGCACGGACAACTCGAAAGCTGCATAGTCCGGTAAAGGCGAGAAGCAGCCATCAGATTTAGTATTGATCAAGTAAAAGCTAGTGAGCGAGCAAACTGTCGTTGCGTAAACGAGCCCTAACTCCAATATCTGGCCGGTTGATCTGATCCATTCCCAGGTGGCTGGTGAGGGGACTGCATGAATGGATTTTCAATCTGTACAAAATAACAATGAGTCTTGCACTCGGACTTACTGTGAGTTGTTAAGTTGAAATAATTTATTGCCCAAACATGCATTAGGTTTACTTTTGAGAAGGAAAACATTATGCTCGATTTCCAACTTTTCAAGAAAAAATTCAAACTGTTCTAGACACACGCTAGTATGTCGCCGCCAAGTAACAGTACATTATCCCATTGTAGACATCCGATTGTTAAAAAAAATTATTGTTAATGAAAAAAAGGTGGCTCACTGAGAAAGTGGTGTTGTACTAGTGTTTTGGGTGTTCAAGCGGGATTTCGTGGTAGTGCTTTGTGGTGATGCTTTGTAGTAGTGTTTTGTAAGTTTTATCCGAGCGTACGGCTGTGGGCCAAGGCTCGTAATAAATGGTCGGCTCACTACCATACATGTGTCTTTTAACTGTAAGCAACTGAAAGCATATTTTGGCATGTTGAGGATAAATCCCAATGCGACAGAAATGTTTCAAATTGTGGAAAATGTAAGGGGAAGGGTCAGAGATTAGGAAAAACTAAAATTTAAAGATTGAGTGTCCACCAATCATAGAGAAAAATATACGTCAATAACGTTTTTTTATGTTACTGTCTAGCTAGCTAGCTGGCTGGCTAGCTAATAAGATTTTTCCCATGTTAAATCCCATAGACTTTTTGCTCACGGCTAGCGCAAAATTGAGAAGGCCTACGTAGCTGAATTTTGGCACACGGATGCATGGTCCTTTTGTTGGTTTGAGAGTTGTAGGGGTCAGGACAAATGCGTGGGAGGGTTTTGAAATTTGCCACCAGCGAATTTAAATTTCGTTTCTTTTCCAAGTTGCAACCAACGATTTCAAGCAACAATGTCTTGAACAATCAACACTGGTCTTTAGATTTATTGTAAAAGCCTGCACGAACTAAAAACTGAACTGTAACGAAGGACAAAACAAGGAAACATTAACGTTGCCGTGGATTGCGTAAGAATGAAAGGATGCACGTTAGATGATGGTTACGCAACAATACGAGCATCCACGAGCTAACGGGGTTTTTGTTAATAACCCAAAAATAAAATGCTTTGCGTTCTGCTGTTTTAGTAACAGCGACCTTCGGGGGTTTGTGTATGACTAAATGTCAATGAAATCTTGAAAAGTTAAGGGGAAGGTGAAGGGATAAACAAAACAACTGAAGGGGATGCGCTGATTGAGTGAACGAAGCGATCGAAATCAGTGATTATTAGCCAGTGTGTCCCAAAATGGGATTGAAGCAACTTAAGCAAGTGAAGAGTGGTCGTACAATAAATTAAGCCATGGCAATTTGGATAATCTAACGGCTAATTGGCAATGGTAAATTTGAAAATTAGAAATGTGAAAATTTATAGAAATAAAATTCCTCTAGAAGCTACAGATGAAGATAACACGGTGTACCCTTGTGAACGTTCACAGTCTATGAAAGTCGTGATATCCACCCAAAACCAAAACTGGTAGAAAAATCCGCCAAGTTTCCAAAAACGATCGGCCTTTCAAGGTAGTGATATTATTCAACCAAGGAAAGGCCGCCAAGGTCGATCCTATTAGCCAAGTTAATCGCACTCAATAATACTTTGGACGTTAAATGAAAACTTGAAGATTACTACAGCGAGTACCAATCTTCAAGTTTTCATTTAACTTTCGAACTATTAGTCGGTGCGATTAACTTGGCTAATAGGATTGACCTAGGCGGCCTTTCCTTGGTTGAATGATATCACTACCTTCAAAGGCCGATCGTTTTTGGAAACTTGGCAGATTTTTCTACCAGTTTTGGTTTTGGGTGGATTCATTTCTACATGGCCGATGTTTTAGCTGCTAAACTTCGTTTGCTGAACTTTGTGAGCATGCTGTTCTATGAGAGGCTGTAAGCTAATATCCTGAGAAGCTGCAATAAATGTCATTTTTTACTCTTCTACAACTTAATCAACTTCGGACTTGGTAATCGACATTTAACAGTGGTTACTATAGTTCAGCATCGGGTGGCAGCAATCACACGTCGCTGGTCCATCTGCCCAGAATATTAAATTGTGGCGAGACCCTAGAGGTGATGGTGAAAGGGCTCCCAAATAGTATGTGTGTTGGTTAGGGAAGCGGACATTTAAAACGGGCCGTTTGTTTTCCATGTTTATTACTGATGTAATAAAAAAGTACATCTTTCTACGAATTCAAAGATCTCCTACTGTACTGATACAGGTACGCAGTGCACCCTGTAAATATCCAAGAGATGAAGCTGTATCAAGTAGTTAGGCAATCCATCTACTTCCCTGTCAGCCGTTTAGCTGTGGAGATCGAACCTTCGATGGAAGGCGATAGCCCGACTTCAATTTTGGTACGACCACGAAGAACATAGTGTGATAGTACTCCATATAGTATAAACTCATGGTGTAACCAACCGTATAACCATGCTATCGCAATAAACAACAATGCTAAAATTTAAAGTTATATTTCAGGTAAAGAAGAGGTTTTTGCTCAACTTAACACGCAATCCACTGGTGCTCTATAAATTGTTTGGTATCGGCGTGGGGGCGGTTGTTTGGCAGTTGATGGATTGTCACAACGTCACAACGTCAGACCAACCCAAAGCTGCCTATCAAATTTTAGCAACACACGTTCGTTAGCGTGGAGGCTTGTGCAGAAGTAAAGGAAGTTGTTAGGGAAACAATTTTGTCTTTCACCAAAGCTTTGTGTTAGACAATAGTGAAGAGGATTAACATGATCGTACAGGGAAAAAAATCTTGGCCTAACTGTAGAGGAATTAAATTTTAGGAATAGTAATAAAAACATTCAGCAGATAATTAATTCAAGCCTTGTTCACTCGCTCCAAAATCGAGATACGGTTGCATCACGGGCACTCCTGATAAAAACATGGTGCGCCATCTAGAAGATGTGACCATCTGCATTATTAAAAATGTATGATGTGCCTGTATGTTTGTTTGTAACTACTCCTCTTGAACCAAGGTACCTACATTGATGGGAGCAGGACCAAATGACAGGTATTTAAATTGCGCTTCGGTTAGGCCTACTTTCATCGATTTAACTTGATATTATGACCTTCAACTACATGAAAAAACCTGAAAAATAACGTCAATGTTTTTTTAACCCCATGATGTTTGTTCATGCGCGGGTTAAAATTCGTGACAAACGAACCGTTTTGTACCTATTAGTTACGTACAGACATGATCTGGAAAAAGATGCACGCAATAAATAACTTAAAAGGTTGACGTATTTTGCAACATGCCACATATAGATCTTAAAATTGGTTTTATATCAACTGACTTGATGCATGGAATAATCAAACCCATAGACCTGGTTTTAAAAGGGTGTAAAACCTTTGTGGTTCTGAAGCATGGAGGTGAGAGGATTGAGCAAGCCAAGCGAGCAATTTTCACGTAAACAATTTTGAATCCTTTAACCTAGTTTAAATAGAGTCAGAATGACTTTCTTGGCTGTAAAAAGTTTATTCATTGAAATTTTTGAGTAGGGACTTGAAAATTATGCACTTAATTTTGGCCTTTTTTGTGTGTTTCGTGCTGTGCTTTGTGCCACGTGCCAATTATTAAAATTCAAGAGAGTCTTTTATTGAAATTGACGAGTTTTACTGTCTGGTTAATGATAAAGGTAATGCAAGCATTAGGTTTTCCATGAACGCCAAAGTACCTTCATATCTTATTTTGGTAGTGCTAGTGCTAGGTTTTGTTTTATTGTCTACAGAGATTTTATTGTTGCCGGCCACTTTGCAACGTAGCAATGATTAAACTCGTTTGCTGCGGTTTAAAGTGATGGTTTAAAGTGATTGTTACTTATTGTATTTTTGGTTACATGGGACTTCGGGATCAGGGCTTATAAGGTTCAGCTGTAAGATGTTCATTGTCTTCAACCACTTCAATAGACTAATACGACATGAGTTCATTGTCATTCGCATGCCGCTTGGTTACAGAGTATATACAGATACACACATATAAATACACTCTCTATCCTTACAGCGTACGAACGACTTGCTCCAATGTCTAGTACAGGTTTCTGCCATTTACTAGGAGTAGTTTGTATTTAGTTATTTAAGCTTTAATATGAAATCCATGACATTGTTTTGTCTTGAAATAGGCAGACGGAGGTGAGGTGGGGGGACTCAGATGCTTCGCCTTAGGGGCCAAGGGACCTAGCGATATCCCTGAGCCGCCAAAAAAAATACGGCTGAAGTCTCAAATTTTATAGGTATATTGCCTCAAAACGCAACGGAACAATCACAAAATCAGTTGAGATTATGATTTGTCTCCTGTAGTCATCTGTTCGATTGTCTTATAGTTTCAAAAAAAAATTCTTTTGTCACCAACTTACGAGCACAATATACTGATATGGTAAATAGCATTATGTTAGTTTTGCCGGGTTTTCGATTTAGCCTTCGAATAATAATGGCAGGATACCGTGATGAGTTTGAACGCTGATTTAAATCGTTTTGATAATGTGATATAACCACATAAAGTTTGCTCTGAAGAATTCAGACTTGTTACTCTGTAGCGTAGAATGAATGGATGTAATTATGTAAACCGTCAAATATCTATTGATTCAGTTGGAGTCCATTACTCCTCGTTACAATGGAACTTTATATTCTCCTGCTTGTGCATAATGTAATTTTTGTGTTTATGGATTACTAAAGAATATTTTTGTATGTTTGTTTTTAGGGTTAACTTCGCTAGGTAAATGAGCTTCACTTCCAGTTATGAAGAGCCTCCAATGACACCGACGTATTATTTATTGAGCTCACAAGCCCGTGCAGAATAGGAGTAATAAACGAATAACAATAATACATGATAATAAATATGTAAACTTTAATGTTGTTAATAAATATAACGGAACCGTGGGTGCGTTTGCATTAAGAATTTGGTCTATTTTTTTTTACTGCTTTCCTGGAAAGTTTTATGATACATTTAATTTGCTACAAGCAATATTCTGCGTTTGCAGTTTTGAGTAAAATGTAAGTAGTGTTTTATACTTTTATCCCAACATGGCGCCTTTAATTTTAAACAAGATTGCATGGTTATAGTCCGTGTAATACATTTGTAATACTACATGCTAAGGGAGGACTCTATTTACCATATGCTTGAAGTTAATTCAATAATCCAATAATTCAATAGCTTCTTAAATAAAGTGCTGTGAAAATTGAAAAGGTTTATGATAACCTACCACCGAATAGACGAGGAGAATAGATGGGTTCCAGATATCCGAGAACAGGATGCTCCAAATAAATAACAAAACCTCCTTCCCGCAGACGTTTTTTGAAAGGCTGGAGAAACAAAATTCTTTTTAACTGCCCTGAAGTTTGTCTGTTACTGGGTTCTATACGTTACCTTTTTTTTAGGTTAGTATGGCTTACAGAAATAGTCCATTGTACAAAGGTCAAACTGTACAATGCTCAGTGCCGGAGTAAAGGGTTCGAGCACCCGGGGCCAGTAAGCTCATTGAGCATCCACTTTGTCGCTATTATACATCAGATTGCAACCTCCCTCTTCCCCTCCCAAAAGGCTTCTTCCCAAATCTACCCCAAAATAAACCAATCACGGTGATGCAGAGATAATACCAACACACTGAAAACAGACGAATCAGATATGAAGGGGTGAGGTACGTAGGCGTCAGACAAAAAAAAATTGTCTACATTTAATGGGTTACATTGTATTTAGTTTATGATAGAGGCGCTCTCTGACTGTCAATAAAACTCACAAGAACATGAATTTGGAAACAAATATTTAATTTTCGGCCCGGAATTTGGGACTTAGCCGCAATACAAATCTTAGAACATTAAAAAAAGTGGAAGCTGCCACAAATTGTGGACTTCATTTGGAAAGGAATTGCTATAACTTTTTCAAATGCAACCGGATTTTGATAAACAAGTACATCATTCGAAGCGTCTTTTTGAGAGCTTTTCTAATGCTTTTTACCGCATGTTGAAGAGCGAACCGTTGTCAAAATACCTTCAAAAACGTTTAAAAAAACGTTACCAGGAATTCTTTTCCCGTTTTCGTGTCGAATTGCAGTTTATTTCTTATTTTTAAGATTGTATTTATCTCAGGGAGTTATTTGGCATTTGGAGACGTAAATTGACCTGAGAAATACTACGTCTGTTGGGATCGAACTCAGGACCTCTTGAGGGTAGACTGGAGCTTTTGTTCTAACCCACCGGGGTAAATAGCAAATGATTGAAAAAAAGACTGTTATTTGGTATTTGGAGACTTAGAATTTATGCGAGAAAAATATGGCCACTCTGGGTAGCGAAACCAGGATGGAAGACCAGAGCCTCAGCCACTAAACCAAGGGAGTAGACAGCGGATACTTGAAAATAAGGCTCTAATTTGGTATTTGGAGACTTAGAATTGGTAAAAAAATACAGCAACTCTGTGGATCAAACGCAGGTCCTCTGGATGGAAGACTAGAGCCTTAGCAACTAAACCAAGGGGAACAGATAGTGGGTACTTGATAATAAGGCTGTTATTTGGAGTCTTAGAATTGATGGGAAACTATACAGCGACTCTAGCGATCAAAACCAGGACCTCTGGATGAAAGGCCAGTGTCTTAGCCACTAAACCAAGTTGAAGATATAGTGGAAAAATTAAAATAAGCCTGTTACTTGGTGACTTAGAATGGAAGGGAAAAAATACTGCAGCTCTTGGGATCGAACCAAGACCTCTGGATGGAAGACCAGAGACTAACCTAGGGGGAAGAGAGAGTAGGTACTTAAAAATAAGGGAGGTATTTGGAGACTTACAATTGACGGGAAAAAATACAGCCACTCTGGGGACCAAACCCAGGGGTTCTGGATGTATGACCAGAGCCTTAGCCACCAAACCAAGGGGAATAGATAGTGGATCCATGAAAATAAGGCTGTTATTTGGTGACTTAGAATTGAAGGGAAAAAATACTGTGGCTCTTGGGATCGAACCCAGGATGGTAGACCAGAGCCTTAGCCACTAACCCAGAGAGAAAAGGTAGTAGTTACTTGAAAATTGGGGTTTATTTGGTATTTTGAGACTTACAATTGACAGGAAAAAACAGCTGCACTGGGAATCGAACCTACCACCTTTGGTATAGGGCGGCCATTTTGTGCTGCTTTAATTAGGTAAAGAACGGACTAATCTAAATTGAGACAAAATCACTGATTAGTCAAAATTACGTTTCCTGTCCTGGCATTGGTTAGATTTGATTGTGCATAAATTAGCGGCCATTTTGTCGCAGCTTTTTACAATGTTTTATTTTTTGAAATTGGGCTTTAATTCCGAGGGGTGGTGGGTAGTTGGGTTTTCAGAAATTGCAGTTAATTTATCAGGAGTCTTTGAGCATGATCACAGACCAGTCAGTGTGTGTTTGGCTCTCAGCCTGACAAGTTGTCTGCAACAACATTGTCTGGGGTGACAATAGCCCCATTCACTCCTGAAAACTGTCCCAAATCCAGTCAAACTAGCAACAACATTGCGTGGAACCTCAGTGGGTCCTTCTCAATTCCTGCTTCATTCAAAAATTGGTTTAGAAGTGAACCTTACATTGTCTGGGCCACTTGGTTCCCCAATCTTCCTAAATGCAGAGTAAATTCGATGAACATTAGCCAAAAACGTTGTCTGGGGTGCCAATTTTCCGCTCTTATTTCCCAAATTATCCACCCCCTAACTGCCTCCTGTTAAACCCTTTATGGACCTTTTGAAATTAGGAATGTACCCCTTTGAAATTTGGAGGCACCACTGTTATTTCTTGATACTTGAAAATAATTGTCAATAAACAGACTTGAACCAACAATCCCTTGGTCTGTAGACCAGAAACCTACAAATGAACCATTCAGACATATCAGTCTTGCTATAAATAGTACTGTCATTGTCAATAGCACGGAAAAAATTTGGATGACGGCAGACTCGAACTAGCAACCATTTGCTTTGAAGCCAGACATGCACTGCCACCAAGCCATTGTAGCCAGACATGTCAGACCGTGTGGTAATGCTAATAAACAAAGGGAAAGTACTCTCCGCTGTAAGTTTGGCATATTTTGATGGATTTCAACTTTCAAATACACTATCTGAACCGCCATATCGAGAGTTTTCCAGCTGTCTTTATTTCAAGGCTATCCGACCAACCAACCGTTCAGGAGATATTCGCAAAAGAGTGCCAAAAAATTTTTAAAAATCTAATTTGTTTTGCAATAACTTTCTCAAATCTTGATGTATTTCAACTTTTAAATACACCATCTGAACCGCTGCTGCTACGGCTTTCCAATGGTGTTTAACTCACGGAAAACGACCCAGCCATTCTCGATATATTGGCGAAAAAGTGCGGTCAAATGTTAAACCCAAGATTTTCAGAGATTTTGAGAGATTTTGAAGCTCGTGTTTGTGCCAGTCACTTGAAAAAAAAACTCATGGGCACAGTGGCATTTCATACCAACCTGCCAATTTTCAACAGGCTTGGATGAATAGTCACTCTGTAATTTGTTCTGTAGCAATTCATAACACATTCGCATACCAATTAGCATGTGGATGTGTTACGAGTTGCTACAGAATAAGATTACAATGAGACTATTCTTTGAAGCTTGTTGAAAATTGGCAGGTGGGTATGAAAAGACACTGTGCCCAAGTGTTTTTTTTTTCAAGTGACTGGCACATACACAAGGTTAAAAATAAAAAATCTCCAGTTCGTTAATAAAAGGGGAAAAGAATTCCTTGTAATGTCAGCCGCCATATTGTGGGATTTTCCAACATGGTGGTTGCGTGAAGTCAACAATGTGTGGTGGCAGCTCCCACTTTTTTTTTAGTGTTCTAACATTTGCATTGTGAACAAGTCCCAAATACCGGGCCGAAAATTAAGTGTTCGTTGCCAGATTCATGTTCTTGCGAGTTTTCTTGTCAGTCAGACGGGTACCTCTATCTCATAAACAGCTGATGAACTCACACATTAATTTTTCAAGACCAATTGTATTTAGGTTAGGCTTTGCCTAAAGAGCATTTTTTAAAGTTCAACTTTTTTTAATTTTATTTTGGAGGGGGGGGGGAGGCAGCATTTTCAGCGCATTTTCCCCCTTCTGCACCCAGGGCGGCCACTCCCTTCGCCCCCTCTTCGTCCGGCACTGCTCACCACATTTCAGACTGTAGGGTTAATGCCTTCACTGTCAGGGACGTACGGTCACGTACAAGGAAACAAAATAAAAGAAATAAGTATAGCTAAGTTTACGAATGCTCTATAGACCACGGCCCTATATATGTTAGGGCTGTGGTCTGAAGGCCGGGAGGATGCGAGATCGAAACGCTGTGCTAGCTTACGTGTACATTAAAACACTGGTGAACCCGGGGGGGGGGGGGGGGGGGCGGGGAGTGCAAGGTAAATCCGTGAATAGCCTTCCATCTGGGGTGGTAAACTTAACCACAAGTCTGAAATATGCCGACCTAACTTCTTTTCTGAAGTGTTTTTGATTTATTTGAGTTGTCATGCTTCTTTTTTGCTTTCTTTTTACGACTGACTAGTGAAAGTGGTGTTAATGGATGGTATTCATCCCTTTCAATTTCCCAGTTATCTACTCTTTGTGGTTATAAAATCTTATCTTCAGTGCCCTGAAGATCAGAAGTTAAAGGAACCTGCATCCACGTTGGCTTTCCTGCATTGCTCAGTTATGCAACATTAGTTCAAACTCATGGTAAATGTCGCAAATGCTTTCATTTTTCTGGTCTATCACAAACACGAAACGGTTTTACCCCGGAAATGCACTCCGGCACATGTCGATTGGGGCATGTATCTCATTGTTTATGTCGACGATATTGCTGCCATTACGTCAAGCCGCAAAATATGACAATTGGCCAAAACCGTCTTTAGTGCAAGTTTTGAAATTCGTCCACTATTATCCATAAACTAGATGCTAGGGATACAGTTAACCAAATCCCAAGATGGCACAATGGTGCTCAACCAAACACCTTACATAAATAATGTACTCACAAGATTCAGTTGAGAGATTGCACGCCAGTTACGACTCCAATTGTATCCAGTGACGAGCTTCTTCAGGATTCAGCGGAGTTTCCTCTCAGAGAAGTGGTCGGTTCGCTGTCGTAGATTGCCAACGGAACTCGACAAGACATTTCTTATGCGGTCAACAATCCATCTCAACATGCAACGGCACAAACTCGTGAAATTTGTTAACCTGGAAGAAAATTCTATGATATCTCCGAGGAACCAAAGAACAGAGTCTAGTGCTTCAACCCTATCACATTGGACCGACAATTTTTACTGATGCAAGGCCACACTAATGACGTCAGTACAAAACGTACTACTGCTGGAGTAATAGCTGCATATAGCAAAGTCCCTTTTCTGTAACGCTGTAACCTCCAAAGAACTGTATCGCTTTCTACCATGGAACAAACATAAAGCAATTTTGAAAGGCATAAAAGGTGGATCAATGAACGTTTGCTAGAAACTTTTAAAATTTCACTCACTGATAAAGTAGAAATATCTTTGTTAAAAGATTCGCCAGTTCACATGCGATGAGGTAAACAGTAAATACTCGAACAAAGGACATTGATATCATATATCACCAAGATAGAGTGGAGGGCAAAAGTGTAGGTATTTTTTACATGCCAATGAAGTCAAACGTGGCCGATTTACTTACAAAGCCGTAATCTAGAATACGACACAGTTATCTAACTAACATTGCCGTTTTAGGTCTATTAACATGTTTGTGGCTTCAGATGTAAATGGCCTTGTAGTTTAAAATCAATATCCTTGTTTGAAGTTGTTTTGACAACAGCAGATGGGCACTTGCTAACTTCCCTTATCAGTACTTTCCAGAAAAATCAATTCAGGAACCAGACGACACTAATAGTGCTATAGCATATAAACGTAGACCGGATGGAAGATTTCTTCATTTCTGCTGGCAAGGACCAGGCTACGCATCTTTCCTTTCTGATTTGTTTTAATTCTAAATTGTAACTTTCGTATATGGTCTGTTTTAACTGATTAAACTGTTCATGTTCAAGTCGAAACGTTGTGTTTACCCCTAATCCACTTTATACAGCAGTATTGTTTCATGTGGATTGAACACTGCAGCAACATTGTGATACGTACCACCTAGCAGGGTAGCTTATTCGTGTTCCTTTTCTGTTTTGACTTCGATTTTCATTTAAACAAGGAACCTTATGTTAAACTTCAAACAAGTTTGCTTTTGTTCTCTAATTAGTGATACTTTGGCATGCCATGGTCTTCTTCTTACTCCTTGTTAATCACAACGTAGATGAGCTCAGAATTTGGTTCCCTCATTCATTGCCATCTTTCCATTGGTAGCTAGGTGGTTTGTCTAGAAACTCTGAACGAGGAGTACCAAACAGCCTTAAGGACTGACGCAGCATGTGTGGAGTTCCAAACAGCATTAAGGCCTGACGCAGCATGTGTGGAGTTCCAAACAGCATTAAGGCCTGACGCAGCATGTGTGGAGTTCCAAACAGCATTAAGGCCTGACGCAGCATGTGTGGAGTTCCAAACAGCCTTAAGGCCTGACGCAGCATGTGTGGAGTTCCAAACAGCATTAAGGCCTGACGCAGCATGTGTGGAGTTCCAAACAGCATTAAGGCCTGACACAGCATGTGTGGAGCTCCAAACAGCCTTAAGGCCTGACGCAGCATGTGTGGAGTTCCAAACAGCATTACGGCTCTGATGTGGGGCAGTGCCATCAATCCGTCTCCAATCACCACATTTAACTCCCTTACCTCTACAAATTCCTTGTACTTCCAGTCAAT